>JACDRP010000134.1:0-127929 GCA_013841185.1 Hycleus phaleratus
TGAAAGCCAGGTATCCTAGCCACTAGACCATATCGGACTACGAAATTATAACTTTAGCACTTTCGGCCACTTGGCAAGTTGATAACACTCGGAATTACCCCTAAAATTTGAGAAACATTCCGAATAAAATGTACAAATTTATAATTTTATTTCGTTTTAGGCAAGAACATTACGATAAATATAGTATTTTAGTAGTACATTTATATAAACCCTTCCGTTAAAAAAACTCTACAACTACTATAGAAATTAACATTTTTAGCACGGTTTATTTAAATTTAAATTCCCATTTTGAACCGTTGGTTGATTTATTGTCCAACAAAGCAACATTTTTGAAAGGATTCCCAAATAACAAAGTCTCAAACTCCTCTCATGCTAATTTTGTACAATTTGAAGCTATCCAATAATTTTGCAACGGTTTATGCAAAACAAAGTTCTAAACAATGTGTTCATTGGCTAGTTTTAGTTGATCTGTAAATGATTGACCAATAGAGAGAAAATTCGCCAATCTCTTTTCAATAATCGTAAATTTACTGTTATATATTTGTATATAAAGTGATCAAATTAGATTTTTGTATATAAGCGACAAGATCGACAGTGGGTGGAGTTTTGGCCAGCTGTCAGCGATACATAGACCACGTGTTTTTCGTCAAGGGTGTACAAAATATTATTTATAATTTTTTCTATACAACAAGCTAAATAATTTTGTACTATAGATTTCATATAAATTTATTTAAATATATTAGAAAGTTTAAAAAATCTTCTAAAAGTTCGTTGCTACTTATACAAATTATCAATTATATTATAAAATATATTGACGGGTATTTTGGATAACCCTGAAAACAAGCGCACCTGGTTATTGCTACCGGATATACACAAGCAGACACACAGACGGTTGTTCTCGTTTCTCTTCTATGTCTTTACACCCAATATGGTATAAATTTTCATATGTCACTATTTTGGGTATTACTTTTTTCAACCTAACATTCAAAGAAAAAAAACACGAACTTCTAAAAATATCCAACAGATTTCGAGCATAAAACAGGCTAAATTTGTTGAGATGCAGTTAAGGTGTAAATTGAGCTATGGTCAGTGTTGAAATGGCCCCGGTTAAGGTCTAGGTCGCAATTCTCTCATTCCCCTCTTCTACTACTAATCGCATCCTAGAAGGTAGACGTGGGATTTAATGGCGATCTGGAGGGTCCGTAACGATTACTCAAGAGAACGCATCGGCTCTCTGTCTAGACTCGTTATGGTGCTAAATTTGAAGTAAACAAATCGTACAACATTCGCAGATGCCGATGAATGAACAAACGAGAAGAATGGTAAGAATTTTCGAAATTTAAAGGTTCAACTCCAAAGGAACACGATGTCTCGAGGAGAAAATTAAGTCACCAATTAGAATACGATTTTCAGATTGTAGGTATTTGTTGAATCAAAATTAAAGCCGATAGATAATCTCTAATTGTAGACATTCACCGATAAAAACTCACACATTGATTGTCTTCCGCACATAAGGGTTGTTTGACGTGAAAATGAAGGGGGTGGAGTGAGTTGTGACTGAATGTGTATATGTGTAGTGTGGTAGTAAAAGAGAATGTGTATACATCCACACACACCCAAAATCCTATATCTGGTCTGCGCGTTGTCTGAGGTAAAGGTCCTGCTGTTAAAGCGTCCGTCCGTCAGTTGAGCGAGAAAGCAGAGGGAGTTGCTGACCGCCGCCCACGATGTCGACGTCGACGACGACGAAAACGACGACAACGGCTACTACTATTACTACTGCCACCGTTGCCGCCACCATCTCCTCCTCATTCCCAAACATGTATACTACGTATAAACGGTCAGCGGCCTTCTCCTCAACCGTTTTGGTCGTTTATATAGAGAGAATCTCTTCTAACTGGCTAGACGTTGAACAGACAACGGACGGGTCGACCCCAAAACCCAAACACGACACCCGACAAAGATAGAGAGATAGTTGAATGGATGAGTAAACGGTGGTGGAGGCGGTTGTTGTGGTAGTGGTGAAGGTAACGGCGACACTGATCCCTTTTTCGATGGTCGCTCGGGGATATGACTTTGCGGTATACCCACTATGATTGCGATGATGTTGGGTCCGGGAATTTCAACATATACTCACGATAGAATATTTACAAACAACAAGAACAACAATATAAACATGAAACATATTCAAAACGGAAAGGATTCAAATGAAACCATAGAAAAGAGAATGGAAAACAACAAGAAGGAGGTGGAGAACGAGATGGAGGGATAAAGCTCAATTTTCTCCCTTTATATTTGGGTTAGTCGACCTGAATTAGGGGACCTTGGCGCTTATTCTGTCGCAATGCTTATTCTTAGAAACGACCACGTGTTGGACACGCGACTTGAACGATTGCTAACTTTCTCTTCTTCCCGTACAATATCCTTTTTTTTTCTTGTACTGCATTCAAACTTAAAAATAGTTACATTACTCTCGCTACTACCATCTAAAATCATTTTAGATTGTTTGGAAAATTTCACAGTTACCTACCAAGAAATAATAATACGTTATTACTAAAAATAAAACATAAATTGATTCGCACCGCAATTTTTATATCTAGAACATTATATAATTTATGAGAATACTTTTACAAAGGAAGTACCCAGTCGGATGCAAGTTCAACTCTGTTAGATTTAACAATCCATTTCCTATATTAAACTAGCAAGCTCTCGGCTACTTTGAAATAAACGCACACATACATAACAAACGAACAGATTGTTTTATTGACCGTCATCAAAACCACCTTTTATCTCACAGTAACGGTAAACGAGAAAACAAACAAACCCCTATTTAGCGTAGAATAAGACCTATAATAAAAAATGATTTCCCTCTTTAAATATTTATAATCTGATTTGATAATTCAGAATCAATTCAAGTAGAAAAGAGATAGGGATGTATAAATAGAGAAGGAACGGTCATAGGTGACCGGAAGCTTTTGCTACACAAGCATATGGCGCCGCATCCGCTAACCAGAAGAGCAGCAATACCTACATCATATTATACGCATACACGCACATGCAGTCATATAAACGTACATATACGTGCGCATATTCGCTGGAGACCTACCCCCTGCATCCCTCTATGACGTCATATTTCCGGCGCACTCATCGAACCAACCACTAACAGTGGTGGCTTCAGTTTTTATTCCCCAATATACTCAATTCGAGACATTTCTAGTGGAATTTTAATTTTAAATCTAAACAATACCTACAGGTAGATGAAGACAGGGGAAAAATGGGCAAAATTTGTGTCCTACTGTGTATGATTAGGACACATCTGTGTATATGTAGGGTTGTTGATTCTTGAAATTTACTTGATGGAGAGTCCCTTTAATTGTTATGTTGTGGTTTTGATAGGGGGACGCGAGGCACATGCCAACACTTTCAATTCTGCGGCCCCTTTCATGAAGTGAGCCGCCTATTAAGAATCACCCCATATTGAAGGTAGTAAGTAGGTAGTGATCATAAGAGTGTAGGTGTAGGTCGATTATTTGGGGTGAAAGCGCCGACCTTCAAGGTCCCTTTTTGTTGTTCATTTCAATTGCAAATACCGACAAAAAAAATGTAGAATAACGAAAGGGGATCATATTGAAATCTCGATAGGTTCGAAACAATTTCTCTCAGATTGCTAAAAATTGAGATTATTGTAGATTTTTTTGTATCAATAGAGCTAAATAGAGAGAGAATTTCAGTATTACGACCACCAACCACGGCCACCCCTGCCACTGCTACTACTACTACTATTATTATTACTACCACCACCGCCGCCGCAGTAGCAGTAGCAGCAGCAGATCGATAAGAATACGAGTGCAATGATGACTCATGCGACACCCTCGACCCCCATTGCCTAAACCACCGTTGTACAACATTCAAGCATTCTTTTCTAAAAACACCACGTATTACAGAAGCTAGAAAAAAAGGACAAATCGATTGAAGACACTCAATATTTAATAACAACAATAGTTTAATATTGAACGACCACAACAACAAAGCAAAGTAGTATATGAGACAATTTCCACAACATAATCGTGTCGTCTCATGAAGTCATAGCGTCGCGACACGGTTGGCATTGCCGCCAAGGGAAAACCAAATCGTCATTTTCAACCTATAGGTGGAAAGGCTCGAATTCGCGCTATCGTTTTATCGATATTACGTACATTTTCTACTATACCCACACATATACATTTACCAATCGAGATAAAATAACAATTGATTCAAGATAAAGAAATCTTGTCGCGTGCCCGATATACACACACATACAAGAAGCAGCTGCCAACAAACCAACACATTTCAACCGTTCATCAGTAGAATAAACACCATACAGCCCATTCATTGAAAGTGCGCTACATATCTTGACATATACAAAACAACAATAACAACCACCAATATCTATTGATATATAAACACAAAACCTCGAAATGTTATTATCAACAGCCAATTCACGATAAATCTGGGAGAATTAACAATTAAAAACTACCACCATACTTGGATTTTACATAAATAATCATTACATCAAAATTGTGGGACACCTATACCTGTACAATTTAAATTGCCAATAACCAATGATTAATTAGACATCTTACTTTGTATTATTCAAATTACACTCAAAACATGCATGGAAATATATTCTAGAACGTTCCTCTAATAATTCAATTCTGCTAAACTCCAATTAAATAATTTCAATTTTAATTTATTGTCAAAATTTTTGGTAGCGAGCAAGGAAAGCATTCTCGATTTTGTACGAACTCAGGAATTGTTGCAAAATTTGAACATCAATGAATAAAGCAAAGAAATTCAAGCATGGGGGAAACGAGGAAGCCACCGATGATGTCCACTTGAAATCGCCAACGAACCCAGCACATGAGTCTCTAGAATGCAAAAATAGAGAAAGCGAGAGGGATGAAAATAGGCAGAAAAAACTGACGCCATCGGTGATGTCGAGACGCTGTGGACAACCGGTGATTTGTATAAATGCATCAAGAAATAAAACAATCATTCCATTTAATCAACATAATGATAATTATTTTAATAAAGGATAGAAAGCATTATTTAATCTCTGATTTATTAATCTAAAAATGTAGATACAGAATGAGTTCGAGTAGAATGGAGCGAATAAAAAAGTAGTTGCAGCTTTTCAGGCAATATTTTATAATCAGTATCATCTAAGTCCTATTGTTAATGTTCTTTAAACGTACATACACATATGTACGCTATAACATAGAAAGACATACACATATACACACATCTTGCCATTATATTCGTAACGGTAGACGTCCAATTTACTGGTCTACACTTGAAAAAAAATTTACAACTAACATGTCACAATGGATGAACGGTATTTGTTAGGTCCACTGTACGCAAACAGCTGGCAAAAGTTTATTCTCCAAACGCAGCTGTTGGATCTAGGCCCATGGCGTACTACCTGGTATATATGAGTGCATTTGTATATGTGTGTGCGTTTATATTTTATATATTTATATATAGTCGATGGCTCTGTGTTTGTGTGAGCGTATAATATGGCATATGCCGCCATATATGCTAAGGATATTCGCTATGCAACAATTAGATTGATATGCGAAAATTTTCCATCAAACAGAAAATTGTCGATTATCAAGTCGAAAATTAACGTACTTATTAGAATAATAATAAAGCTAATATTTTTTAATAAAACTAGAACTAGTTTGAAACTAGTTCTAAAGATATGTACAAGTTGGAGCTTTATTCAAATTTGATGCTGGTCTATTGAGATGATGCAGCCTTATTATGTTTGGTGGTTCAGTTTCTTGCAAGATTCTCACTCAAAAGCTCTGGGAATAAAATTAATCATCATTATTATTATTATTTGTATTATCAACATTAATAGAAAAATGGAGAACCGTTAAAACTTGTCTATCTATCTATTTTATTATATCTATCTCTCTTTTCGAGTTTTTATATAAAATGTTAACACATTGTTGGAACGGTAAAGATACAGGGCCAGGTGGTATTTTTCGTATATACTACAATAATAGTAGTAATAAAAATAACAAAGGTCAAAAATTTTCTCTGAATACTAGCGAAAAATCATAAATCTTCAATTTTTCTACTATACCGGCCGATCAAAATTACCTGATCGATATCAAAAGATTTGGAAATCATCCCTAACAATACAATTCGTGTTAGTTTCAAGATGTGTCAAATTTAACCAATGATTTACATTTCTATTATTGTAAAGTCTATCAAAATATCCAGAATAATATTGAACGGTTATTTGGAGTTTATTTTTCAAAATTTTTGGGAGCTTTCTGTTAATTTTACAGAATTTTGCCACAATTAAGCTTCAATATGCGCAAATTTCGCATAAGACAACAAAATTTATAAATAGGATGAATATAATTTTACTTATAGCTCTATAGCTAGAACAATCTCAAAATCAGAAAGTTTCAATTTTTTGTGTTTTAATAAAGTGAAATCTACCCATTGAAGGTCGGCATATATTGAATAAATTTCATGAGACTAGGGTAGTATATAAAATTATTACCATTTTATCTCCTATAAAATTTTCTTTGTTAACTTAAAAATATGCTGAGGTATATGTCCATAAAGCTTGAGAAAGTTCTATTGTTAAGAATACTAGTAAATTTTCGCAATAAATAATTTTTAAGCTTGTAAAATTTATTAATTTTGCTCAATTTGTGTAATCGAATTGAAGGAAATATTCAAAACTATCGGGACTTGTAGAAAACAGATTCAATTTTCTCCATTCACCGATACACCCCTGACATATTTCGGTCGTTTGTGGGGAATAATTCGAAGGGTTGTTTACGAATCAGTAAGTATTGAAAATTGTAAGAATGTCAATTTATTAATTGGTAATAAAACGGTAAATAGTTGTAATTTTTGAGTTCATTTGAGCTTGAAAGGATGATTTTTTGAGTAATTTTATTAAATCAGGAATGCTCTCAAATGTATACAGTCTATTGTAATTCGTTATCTTGTAGGGAATTTTAATAAAACGCCTTTAATTTAGATAGAAATTGTTTGGAAACAATGAAAACTCACCTTTTTTTCCGTCAACTTCTCACACCTCCTCTGTTTACAAATCTGATGGCTCTTATCATTTCTACAAGGTGCACAATCACCACAATTGTCTTTCCTTTGACATCCAATACATTCTCCACAACGTTTCCGTTTCTTTTTCACTTGTTTATCAATATTGCCTCCGGTAATTTCGTCCATATCAACACTACCACCACCACTATTATTACCACCACTGCCACCAACACTAACACCACCACTGCCACTACCACTTAATGAATGATGTGATTTATAACCAGCTGTACTAGATACGGCAGCAACTTGACCAGAATTTTCCGTACTACCAATTTCCATATTACTGGAAGCACCATCACTTTCTGCAGAACTTTCCAAACTGGATGCACGGATTTTTCGGCGTTCTTTTTTACGGAAATCGTTGCGTGTCGGTGACATTGTTACACCAATACCATTCAATTTCTTATCAAGACCATTATAGATCCCACTATCACTCATTGCGGTGATGGGATTTTGGAATTGGGTCGGATGAAGGCCAACATTTTGTATCTTCAAATTTGGATCTTGCGGATGGATTGCTGTTAGATTAGCGGTTAATTTCAAATCAGCTTCGGATTTCAAAACGGTTACCACCGTTGGTGACGATATTAACGGCGTATTTTGGATGATTGTACCATTTTGTTGGAAGATTCCCGTATTTGTTAGATTCGTTAAATTTGTTGGATGTGTGTAGAGTTGGATGTGGCGTTCGTCGAGGAATTGTTGTTGGATCGATGGGATTTCGCGTGCTTGAATTGGCGCTGGTACTAACGGATAACCTCTTGGATTAACAGCACTTAAGGTGTGAAAATTTGAATTTAATGGCGTTAAACTATGACTGCTTGGACTAGATGATGAATTCGGTGATACCGGTGTTAAATTCGTTAATGTTGTCAATGTTGTTTGTTCACTAGATGATGGTGGTGTTTCATTGAATGTTTGGAATTGCGATTGGAATGATGGTAATTTCGATACGCCATTTTGTTGAGCAAATGTATCGGTGAATGTATTGACTGGTGTTGTTGATGATGATGAATCCGTACCAGATTTCGATTCCCATGGTCTATATTGTGGTTGTGATGATATTATCGATAAACCATTCTCGCCACGATCCAATAAACGGGTCTCCGTATAATAATCCCAATTTGATATGTCTAAGAGGCGGGTATCAGTGAATAAACGGTCTGAACTGAACGCTGTCGCCGCCGCCGACGCCGATGTTGTATCCATCTCGGTTGAAAACGTTGAGAATGGTGGTAGATTGGCACCTGGTGGACCATCTTGGACGGTCGAACTTGGGGTAGCTGGTGTTGGTGGATAATTTGTTGCCAAGTTTGTATACCCCGCTGTCGATAATTCGGAGTCTTGGCTCAGAGTTTCACTCATTTTGTCATCGCATACTTGCTGAATTTATTTTTGTTGTTGTCGCCGTTTCTTTGTTGCGTTTTCCTTCGATTTTCTTTCCGTCTAAATTGTCTCTTGCTACACATGAACTTATCAAATTAAATTATTATTGTCAACGGGTTTCATTATAATTATTATTAATTAATTAATTAGTTTTTTGTTTTATTTTATTTTATAATTTAATTATGAAAATCCTGAATTTCGTCGCTGAGATAGATGAATTCTGAGAAATATGGGCTCAATACTATTTTGTACTCTTTGGAATTTGTACTGTACGTTATTTCTTGTAATTTAATTAATCTATGTATTTAATTAATCAATTTTTTTTGTGATTTTTATCGTAATTTCGTATAAAAATATTAAAAGTTCTCGTCACTTAAACATTGTCGTTTCTATAAAAAAATAATGTCTGCAAATAGAAAATTAATCAAATTAGTGGATTAGTAAATAGAAATAAAAATACAGATTTTATATCCCAGTTGAATTCTTGTGATTTTCCACGATTCACATCTGAAACAAGCATACAGGGGGTGGGCGACCGTAGGTGGTGAAAGTGCAAAAAGCTCCTCATCCCTCTTTCCCTCTACATACACACATAACTATGATGAAAACAACGCAGTCGCGATGTAACGCATTTCCTAGTTGCTCTGTTGTGGGGTCACGGTCGCCTCCTGTTCGCGGGTTGTTCATTCTGAATATAAGGGAAAGTAAAATAAAAGAGAATTGATAAACGATTGGGGCGCATGCGTTGGAAATTTAGTCGATCCTGGGACGCTTGTCACGGAAAAACCGACATACTGTATATATTTCTATATGCATCCATGTATGTTTATTAGAATATTGTTGGAAAGAGATAGATTGATGAATGGAGTCAAAGAGGGATGGTCATTTAGAATTTAACATTGTATGTTGAATTCGTAATTAAAGGGAATAAATTGCAAAGATTGCGATCAAAGTTTGTTATTTTTTTTTTTAAAGGAAAACACAAGAATTCGCCCGTTAAACAATCATTGAAAAATTGCAACTTTACGGATTGTTCAAAAAAATTGACAATTGTATTGCAAAACTGCGTAATTTACCAAACAAATCTGTCACATAACGCGCAAATTTGTTTATTTACTTCGGTTGATAGCTAACAAATTTTCAAAATTTTCCCTATTATTTCCTAAATTTCTCTACAATTACATTTAAGAATTTATATCATTATTATCATCGATATTTCTAATAGATTTCGAATTATTATTTCAATTAATAGCGAAAATTTTGATAAAATTACCAATTAACAATTTTAAATGTTCTATTTACATAAATTTCGAATTGTCAATTTTCCTCTCTCTCAATTGGTAAACAAACAAACAAAAAAACAAAAAGGAAATCAACAAACAGCCAAACAGAAAAAAAATGTCTAATGAAACTAAATGGGGAAACGTTGAAAACACTGACCATGTGTAAATAAAAAAAAGTTCGCACACACACCACCAAACACGCACGTAGTGAAAATACAACTGAAATGACGACGCTACGCACAAAACATACACACACACTTTGTGAAGCTTTCATGTCTCGCGCGCCGCGCTTGGCATCTGTCGTGCTTTTAGGCCAATCACAAGCTTCACTTTCTACTACCGGTGACACTGGAACTTCCTATTTCTCGACAATTCATAGACGTTTTTTTCTTCCACTCATCGTGTTTCGTTCCATTTCGATTGATTAATATGAATATAGAAGAAGCACAGACGACAACGTATTTGATTTTGATTATTTTATTCATATAGAAAAGTCAATAGAAAGTAATAAAGCCCGCAGCTTTCATCTAAACGAGAAATTGAGGAATAAATAAAACAGACGAAATCTTCCCTCTTTATTGGACGTACATATTTTAGAATTCCTTTTATTGAATCCGATCGAAAAATGTTGATTCTCTTTGTTTAATAAAGTTTTTGACAAATCCCAATTCTTCTAGTTTGGTCGTGCTACCATCTTGCGTAAAAGTTCTAACTCCAGTTCAAAGTAGAAGTCTTCCGCAATTTTTCACAGGGCGGGCTCGGGAACGACTCCGATCTTTGACAACTGCAAAAATAACAAAATTAGGGCCAAATATTCTGCACGATTGCTCCCAAACGATATTAGAATTTCTGATGACCCAAAAGAGAGATAATCTAGTTTAAGTTTTGGAACAACGTGTTGATTAGATTTTTATCGATTTATGCATGCACGTTCAACAGCGGGAAGCCTGCAAAATTGGCGTCACGACTGCTTCATGAAGAGTATTCCATAGATGGTGTCATTTGAATGAAGACCCTTGATTGTATCGAAGTTTCAAGAAAATCTGAGAAAAATGTCCAAATTTTACAATTAATGTCACAAAAATGACGTTTTAAAAAGGGGCTATTTCTAAATTTATTCACGCAAAAGTCTAGAATAATTTTAGGAAAAGTCCGAGGCTGGCCAAAAATCCTCGATAGAAAATAAGTTATGCTTATGAAAATGTCACTCGCGACGCCATTTCTTTAAAAAGGGGACTCTCGTGGGGCTATAACTTTTATTTGTTCGTATGGGGGCGAAATAAAACACAGTTTGGATCAGTCAAAACGAATGTATTTTTGGAAAGACATTACAAAAATTCATAAAGAGAAAGGAACACTTCAATGCAATTTACAACAAAATTCCATGAATTCCAGAATGATTCTTCATGAAATTACATTGATTTCAAAAATAATGTTTTCAAAAAAGCGAATAGACAAATCGGTAGTGCCACCAAATTGACGAGACTGGCACTCAGCATCACGCCACTACTCGGGGTAGTGGCATCGGGGCCTGGTGTATTTTGAGCGTACAAATTTTGAACCAACATCAACATTAGGAATACGAAAATATAAAAATATTTCGCCATTATTATATTTTCACCAAATCTAAATTAGAAATTTGTTAAAATTCAGAAAAAAATTCAAAATTAATTGAAATTCTTTACCAAAATAGTCGTAGAAAAATTTACGAGCTGTACGCGACAGAAACTTTCGCCGAATTGTGTTTATATGAAAATTACTATAACAACCCCTAATATTCGCACAGCAATCTTTGTAAATATTTCGGCAAACAAACGACAGACACAACGTTGATACAAAAAAAAACAAATAAATTCGTAATTTCTTTATTTATAAAAACAATACGCGATAATATTAATCGACTTTCGATTTCTTACAATCAACATTATCCGGTTCATCTTCTAGTTTCCGTTTAGTATCAGAATTATTAAAAACTAAATTTTTGAATTCCTCATATTTCTGTTTATCACCCAACAGACCGATATTTTGATCGATTTGATCGTCCTCATTCGTTTTCTTCGTTAAAATACTCTGAATATTGCTCGTCTTATCGTTATTTTCATAATAATTATTCAATTTAGCATGCGAACTACTCGATGTATCAGTCTTTAAAATTTCACGCAATATCATCGTTGCGTACGACGCCGACTTCAACGAAAACTCCAAAATTAAGGCCTTATATTTCCCATCTACAACAACAAAAAATAAATCTTCAAAACAACGATTAAAATCGATCATACTTTCAACACTTTTCGGTTCGGGTACCTTCTTCAAAGCCTCCAAATCGGATTGAATTAGATTATAATTTGGATCATCATAATGCATAATTTTCCACGATAAATCTTCAGCTCGCTCTAATAGTTTCCGATAAGTACCACTCAATGTGTACGTTCTGAAAATGGATCAATTTTATTTATCGTTTTGGTTTCGTTAAGGAATTATTTACTGCACTTTCTGTTTGGGCATCTCCAAAGAAAGACCGTAACTCTCTAAAATTTCTCTATAGAAATCTTGCATATTATCAGGATAAACGATATCGTAGCCTGGTAGTGGTAGGACAATATCGTATATTGTGTAATCATTCAATTCGTCCAGCGATAGAGGCTTCACTTTAGGTTTCGTTGTCTTTTCGTCGTCTAAAAATGGATAAATTTCAGTTATTTTTTAGAAATAATAGAAATGGTTACCGTCAATAGAGTCCTCAGAATCGACAGGACCATTATCGATTAGGACTAAATCGCCTTCAACGACGTTCAAGCCGAATTTCTCGATACGTTTCGATGCAACACGATTCCAAACAAGACTTTGAAACGAATGGATATACAGTAGTCTCATATTTCTAGGAATCTATAAGAATTAATTTGAAAGAAACATTTAACTTTCAATTAAAAATGTAGAAATACAAACATTTTCCAACGAGTTAACATAATCATTAGAATTATTCTTCGCTAGTCCTGATAACAACATAAATTCAATACAACGATTCTTATTGTCATGGAATTCCTCTAAAGCTTTCTGGGCATCTTTCGTATCGTTATAGTACCGTTTTGCTTTCGCTATATCTAGGTCACGATCTTCATTCTCTATAGGTTTTAATATAATTTCACAAGCCTATAATTGTAGATTTTTACAAATAGTTAATTGAAATTTAATTAAAACAAACCTCTTTCCAATTACTTAACAATAATTGGATACCAATCGAGAACGTTGGTACTTCTTTATCATTACCAAACCGTTGTAAGCCGTAATAATTGATAAATCCGTTATCTTTCAATTGATTTACAGATTGTTCAATTTTCTCATCATCTACAGTTATGTTTCTTAAAGCAATTTTGAAACGATTACCGTACAATTGTCCTAATTTTAATGGTACATCTTTAAAACACAAATTACCAATTTTTAAATATTTTAAATTTTTCGTCTTTATAATCAATTTCCACGGTTCAACTTTACGTACTGAGAACCATTGGGTGGTTTTAGCACGGCGATCTTTAACACCAGCGTAATTGAAATTCGATGAAGCGATATTTAAGCAATCGGCAATCTTCATTGTTGCATCCAATGTATCTAAATTCTCTTTATAAACTAAAAAATGGACATATTCACCTAAATTCTCCGGCCATTGATTACCACGATCCTTATCTTTATTATTAGAACGTTTAAATTGCATCAATTTCTTATCATCGGTTATTACCGTATCTGCACAGATTTTCTTCAAGAAATACTCCTTTATCAATTTGTGAATTGCTTTACGTTGTTCTTTCGCTAGATTCTCAACGTCGAAACTGAACGTTTCACTCATATCCTCCGATTTCGATAAGGCTTTCAATTTCTCCCATACGTCTTGCGGTAAACATTCCAAAGGACTCTCGTCGACTTCATCACAATTCTTACACGATTTATTCAATTTGTTTTTGAATTCTTCAGGTATCGAATTGTTGGTTAATCGAGCAACTTTACCATCACAATCGATTTCATTGACTTGAAAATCGGAAAATCTGGCCTTAATTATGCCGGAGAAGCCGTCCAATTTGCTAATAAATTCGGTGATACCAACGTCTAATTCTGATAGTTGGTTTTGATGGTGGTAAAATTTGGTGGTGGTGGTGCGTTTTTGATTCGAAAATTTCGATTTGTTGCTGTTGGACCGGTGGAAATTCTTCCGTTTCGTCGACATTGTTTTACACGATTTGAAGAAGTGAGATTTTTAGGTTATGCTCTCCTAACCTCACTAATCTAGTGACTTTTGGTTCTTCTACATTGACGATAATTTAGTAACCTACAGTCGATCTAGCGCGAATATTTCAACTTAACTGGAGGGAATTACGTGAAAACTTGTTTTATATTGAATTTGTAATTAAAAATAAAAATAAAGCATCTATTTAAATTATTATTTCTGTTAATTTAACACAATTGTTTTATTCTGTTTTAACCACTCTTCATCCGATAAAGTCCACACTTTTCTGTCGACTCGTTTCGGTTTGATTGTAACGCAACCGCCTTCAGTTGAATTGAAAACGCTCTTATATTCCCCATTTATTAACGATTTCACCATATACGGCCCTTCTAGATAATAACCAAGTTTCGCATAATAATTCCTCGTACCAACGCCAGAAATTACAGCAATTTTGGTCGATTTATGCTCATTTATAGCAATATGTTCGGCTTTTTCCATCAATAAACTACCATAACCTTGGTGTTGAAATTTATTAACATTACGTCCGCTTACTGGTACAACACTACCATAAACGTGTAATTCTCTAACAATCGAACACGAACCCAACAATTCCGGTCGATAAGTCGTCTCTTTTGAACATTTCCTCAACCTAAAACGCTTTTATTCACAATAATTTACGATAATTTTATTAAAAAATACCTCAATAAACCAATTAGGATATCCTGTTGGGGATCTTCGTAACTTAGAAATGTTTCCCAACCTCCGTTCGCATAATAATCGCGGCGTATCAATTCAACATCATTCGGTCGGACTTTTTCATGAATTTCAGTAATTCCGACTTCACGGGTACGTACATCACGACATTTTAGGCCTAAATCTTTCATACGTTGTAGGGCTAATTCGCGCAAATTTCCATGCTCTACACCTGAACTATTTATCAAAGAATATAAAAATTTAATTGATCGAAATTGGTATCGAATTTCTACCTAACAAGCGGCATTGGTATATCGCGTTGGACACGATAGACTCTAGTCCATGGTGGCACTAAAGCTAGAATATTCGCAATTAAATCCACCAAAACTGACGGTGGATAACTTTTATAACGGCCGGTCTTCCATAATTCGTACAAACCAGTACCGCGTATAACTAGAGTTGGATAGATTTTTAAACCATCGGCTCGAAACGCTGGATTCTCGAAGAATTCCTGTCAATATCATCAATTAATTTAAATAAATCGATAGTGGAAAATTGAAATTTTACGATAAATTGTTCAATATCGCGCTCTAAATCGACGTTTGGTAAATCGGGCATCATGTGGGCTACGACTTTATAACCGGCATCTTTGGCTAAATTGAACGTTTCACATACGGCTTTCACGGTATGGCCGCGGTTTGTATCTAGAGCGACATCCTCGTAGACTGATTGAACGCCTATAATTAGAAATAATTACAATTTTAGTTATAATTTAAAGCAAAATATTACCGATTTCTAGCCTAGTACACCCGTACTTCAACATATCAGACAGATGTTTTTGTAGACAATAATCCGGTCGTGTTTCAATCGTAATTCCAATACATTTAGTATTACTACGTTCCGAATAGATAACGGCCTCTTCAACCGAATTACTTTTATGGCCAGATAACGCATCGTGTAGATTTCTTATAAAATAATCACGATACGAATCTGGTAGACTCATGAATGTACCACCCATTACAATAAATTCAACTTTATCAACACTATGTCCTAATTGTTTTAATTGTTCGACGCGATGTCGTGTTTGTAGATATGGATCGTAACGTGCCCGTATAGCACGCATCGATGTCGGTTCATAGCCGGTATAACTTTGGGTTGAATATTCAAAATCGGAATCCGGACCGCCGGGACAATAAACGCATATGTTGCCGGTCATATTGATGTGCGGACAACGGTGCGGTTTACACATCACAGCCACAACAGCAATCTACAATAGTGTTTGAAATAATTCGAGAAAAATGTTGGAAAATTGACTTACACCACTGGCTGTGCGGATAGGTTTCGCCAACAGTTTCGGAACTAAAGTTTTTCGATGTTCAATTGGTACAGCTGCTATGATATCGACCAATTTCGGTGAGCTGTTCAAGCCATATTTAGATGAAATTCGAGTTTTTAATGAGTTGAGATTTACATCTTTCTTGTCTTTTTGGGATTTGATCAAGAATTGGACGATTTCTGCAATTGTTATAACCTTACGTTCTTCTAGTGTTAAATGTGAATATTCTAAAAATAAAATTTTTAATATTTTCGATAATTGTTAACGAAATATTTACGAAAAATACCATTCACTTTCTTCCCCATGGTTGCAAATTAACGACCATAACCTCACAAATCATAACGTCACAACCAAAACGTCATTTCGGGTCCCAGGTGCCCACGTGTCCGAAGACAACTCACAAGTATATAGGGTTGCATACATTAAGGCGATCTAAACTTAAAGACAATATTGGCTACTTTTTTCCACACCACAAGGTGCGTTTTTTACAG
Organism: Hycleus phaleratus; assembly: GCA_013841185.1. NCBI lineage: Eukaryota > Metazoa > Arthropoda > Insecta > Coleoptera > Meloidae > Hycleus > Hycleus phaleratus. The sequence continues at coordinate 16,537 of JACDRP010000134.1, forward strand.
TGGTATCCCCTATAGGCCTAATCCACTATCTACCACCACCAATGTTAGTATTAGAAAACAACACAAAATTACCCAAAATTAGCGTAATACAACACTTAAATTTAGTTACTAATGCATGCATTTAAAACAGAAACGAAAAGGTCAAGAAAATAAATATTCAATATTAAATATTTCCTAAATTATATGATGAATATTTGCTATCATTTACTCATTCACGTGTAAATTATTTAAATTTATCGATAAATTTGTAAAATTAAATGAAGGAGTGGGACTGGGAAGGAATAAATGGGATATTTTGCAGGATTGTAGTTGATGATCCTGATGGAAGAGATTATCTGGAACATAAGAAAGTACACTTTGTTATTGTAAAAATAAATAATTATGCATAAAAATAATTATCCTGAAAAGGAAATGTTTAAATTAGTTTCAATACTTATAAGAAATTACCTGAAATATGAACAAATTGCAAGATTATGAACTAAAATTAATAAATAAATAAATGGAGATCACCTAAAACATAGAAGAATACATTTCGTAATTATGAAAATTCTGAAAAATAAATAATTACACATGAAAATAAGTATCCTGAAAAGGAAACGTTTAAATTAGTTTTAATACTTGCAAAAAATTACCTGAAATATCAAATTGTAAGATTATGAAATAAAATAACATAGAACATTTTGTTATTGTAAAAAATCTGAAAAATAAACAGTTACAGATAAAAATATTCATAACAAATATTCTGAAAAAAAAACTGAAATTAGATTTAATACTTATACTCGTTTACCTGAAATATCAACATAAAATTATGAAATTACCTGAAAATAAAATGAAAATTAAGAAACTTACCGAATTATTTTATAAACACCCTCTTAACACTTTTCACTTTAAATTTCGAAAAATCGAGTCATTCAACATTAACATTAAAAAATAATTTGAAGGAGTTGTTATACCGATTCGTGAATGGTCGATACTATAAATCAAAGCATCAACACCCTTTTTGGAGTCATGTTTTTTACAATAAAGTTTCATCTATCAATTAAAGCTCCCTGGATTGAGCAGAATTAATGAGAAGATTTGGGGTTAAGGACAATGAAGAACCATTTTTTGAGTACCTACAGGGAAAAACACCTGTCTAACAGAATTTATAATTATTGTTTACAATCGCGTATTTTTAATTATTGTGCAAATCATTTGATAATGTCTACTTTTGATATTAAATGAATAATTAAGAAATAGTTGTACCTATATACTCGAAATTGTGGCATAAATAAAAGGTACTTACTAATTAACAGCTACACTGCCACTTGTCCCACGCTGTTCGGAATTACTGTAATTAAACAAAAAAAAAAAGAAAAGATGAGTATTTAAAATGATTGGTTTGAATATTTCAATTTACCCTTTCGATGAATTTTCTATTGCCCACCTCCAAGAGATGACTAACTCCTCCGCCCAGATAGGCACAACACTGACACTGACATTAACACTAACATTAACACTTAGACTAGCACTTACACTAACATGTTACTTTAGTTTAAAAGCACTAAGTTATTATTAATTTCCGAGGTTACCACTTCGACTAGCAAAACTGGACTACTGGACTGAAGAAAAGACAAACACAGGCAAGTGTAAAATATAACGTTTTATCATCTTCTTATCTGAAATTGAAGAAAAATTAAAATTATTTTGACATGTCTTGAAGATATACCTCAATCCCAAGGGACGGCTCACTTCTCGATCTGGGAAGGTACCAATCCTATCAGTTCACCAACACTGGTCACATCCTCAATCAAATTTACTGAAATTAATACAATTTCAGTGAATTTGCACTACATTAACAATTCTTGCACTTCACAGGAAACATATGAACCTAAATTCACTGAAATTAACACAATTTCAGCGAATTTTCACTACTCACTGATTAAACTATATTACACCTTGTTCATTATTACGCTTACCTGGTCACATTCACAATTCAATTCACTGAAATTGATACAACTGGCACTATCTTCACAATTATTGCACTTCACCGGTAACAAATACACCTAAATTCACTAACTCAACAGCAACAGTAACCGTAAGAGTTAAAATATGGGTTTTCTGTACTTCAATTTACAGTTGGCAGTAATCGTAACGGCAATCGGAACCGTAACGCAGATCACCAACTTTCATCTTTTCTGACTGACGGTATACGTTTGACCAATGAAAACATATCATGATTTTTGGGTTATAGACAGTTAAATGTGTCATAAATTGAATCTTTTTATGTTGTTACTGACTCTGTTGCTGTTACGACAACAGTTGCGTCAAACCATAAATCCAGCTTAATACAATTTCAGTGAATTTGCACTAAAAATCACAAAAATTAACACAATTCTTGAAATTCATACCACACCTACTGTTAAATTTCACAAAATTTCCGCAATATTAGTAAAAATTGTACTTACCCTACTGCTACAACGCCTCCTGTCCCACGCTGTTCGAACCTACTGTAATTAGAAAAGATAATAAATAAAAAAGTTAGTAATTTTCGTTTCATCGTTTGTATGATTTGTCTTACCCTTTCCTTGATCTGTTTATTACCCCAACCCATGGGATGACCAACCCGACCATTCATAAAAAACACCAGAACCAACACCAAAAACTAACCACTAGCATTTACAATAACACCATTACACTGTTACAATCACACAATCACCAACATTTTCCACAATTTGAAACCACAATTAGTTAACTGTTTTTTAGTTTATTCACATTTAGTCTTTAAAACGAAAATGTCGCGAATTTCTTTCGTTTCTTCACCGCCATTACTGCGCACTTACATGAACTGATTAAGCTTCATTAAATTTTAGCACTCAACTTTATTTAATTGAGTGTCCATCAAGTGGAAGAACCGAATTTATCACAAATTTTCAATTTTCAAACTGGTTCAGTAATTAAAACAATTTTTTTGAGTTTTTAAACGAATATTCCACAAGTTTCGATAAAACACCGCATACAATTATCATGGCGGACTCTGGTGGACTCGTTCTGCGAAGGAATAAACAAATGAAGGATAATTCGTCGCTTGTAATTGGTCAAAACTACAAGAAAATCCGTTTTATCAAATAGGCGATTAAATTTTAAAATCTATTAAAAATACCAGTAATTTTTCGAAAACTACTAAAGAAAACTCACTAACACTATTTTTTTTGAATTTCTGAAAGAATTTCCTACATTTTCCGGAGAAAAAACGGCGACCACGACTAACCCGTATGACTACCACAAAAGTACTGCACGATACACGAACGGTACTGCACGCAATAAGGGAAGCAGCGCCAGAGTTCTGTTATCTCTCACCACCCACTCTTTTCGGATTGGTCCACCATGACATCATGAAGAGCTCTTTATTGGTTGATTTCAATTTTTTGAAAATATTTTTCGCGCGACCACCCTCAACGCTTGAGATTGGTCGAAAAATTTTCAAACAAACAATTGAACTTTAAAATCTATAAAAATCAACAATAATTAACAATAAATACAAAAAAATTCTCAGGCTAATTTTTCCATTTTCTACATGAATTTTTCTTATTTACTGATGAAAAATTTCATAAAATTCAACCGAACTAACTTTGATCGATTCAATGAACTAAAAAACCCGAAATAAATGAAGAAAATTGGTTATTTTCGTTAGTAAAATATTCTATTTTCTCACAATTTCTCTTCTTCCTTACAAAATCTTGACTAATTTCATTGTATTGTTGTACAATTAACAAAATTAACCTGATTTTCTTTGCAAAATCGTATCTTAACCCCCTTGGTACTTATCAGATGTGTAGAAATAATAGGTTAGGTACTTTGTAGGTATACGTAGAGATTCACTAGGCTCTGATAGATACTTTCAAGCTGATAAACAACGATTCTCCCTCTAAATATACAAGAAAAAGCCCCTTATCGCCCCAGTTCCCAAATCTTTTCATTGATATTTCTCGGTGTAAAAATCTTCGTTAGGGTGTTTGACAAATGGAATTTCATAGAAAAACTTCAGATCTTTGAAAAGAATTGATGCTTTTAGTTATAGCATCTACAAATCGTAATAAAACAATCCGATAATTCCAGGATTCTATGACGCATTTTTGAGGTTAGGTTGTACTGCTACACTCAATTTGCAAATAAATCGAATTCTAATGAATATTTTACGTTTAAATAGACACAAAATGATTGCAACACTATCGCTAATTATAATTAATCTGTAATTATGCGATGACATTGGGGTACGGGCTGAAATTGAGTAAATTCGTCTGTAAAATTGATATTTCTTCGTTTAGGTATTTGGGAAATGGATTTTATTGTTAAACTTTGGGTTTTTTAAAGAAATTGATGCGTTGAGTTATAGAATCTACAATTTGGAAGCTACATCATTGAGATAAAACAATCCAATAATCCTAAAATTCTATTTTTGAGGTTAAGTTGTACTGTTGTATTTGATTTTCTAATAAAGCTATTTTGAACGAATATTTTATGAATAAATATACACAAAACGGTTCTAACACCATTACTAATTATAATAAATCTATAATTAAGAGATGTCATTAAGTTGTAGGGTGAAATTGGATAAATTATCTGCATAATTGATATTTTTGAGTGTAGAAGTCTTCATTTAGATGTTTGAAAAATGAAACTCCATTGTAAAACTTGGGATCTACGAAAGGCATTCATATTTTAAATTAAAGCACCTACAAATCGTTAAAATAAAATAATCAGAAAATTCTAACAACGAATTTTGAGGTTAAGTTGCGCTGCTTTATTTGATTACCAAATAAAACTATTTTGAACGAATATTTTACGCATAAATAGACGCGAAACGGTCCTAATACTATTGTTAGTTCTAACAAATCTGTAAATTAGCGATGACATTAAATTGTAGGCTGAAATTGTGTAAATTAGTTTGTATCGTCAGGTATTATAATTCAAATTTTCCGCTTTTTAGTTTGTTGCGTTGCCAAATTTCTCAAAAATTTTACATGAAGTTATTTTATTTACTATCTTGATAAATTTTGCAAAAATTGATTATAATATAAGAGATTTGTTTGTAAATTGTTATTTTTGTTAGAATTATTATGTTGGGATNTATTATGTTGGGATTAAATTTTGGCGTGTTTTTGTTGAAATTTTGCCCGATATGGCAGTGGTGTTTGGCTTAGTTCGTTAAATGGCCGCTCCACGTTTGTTGCGTTCATATCAAAGAATGTTTGGTAAATTTTTGTCAGTCAGCAAATGGCGTCTGGGTGGAGGTGTACGAGAATTTTTAACGTAAAAGATGAATGAAACGTGTATCGTGTTTATTTTCAAACAAAAACATCGTAAATAAACAATAGATTTTTTATTGATATAAGAAAAATAGATAAGATGCAGTGAATTATCGAATAAAAACATTATAAATTTCTTGAAATTTTCCGATATAACATCGAGCGACAATCTGAAGCTATCAACAATTACGAAAAAAATCGCAGTAATAAACAATGAACGAAGAAGTTGATATAAAGACTGCAGAAGGTAGACCGATTTGGCCACCAATAGATAATGTGAATGTTACACAATTACAAACAGTACAACATCCAAATATGCCACCAATACCAACAATACCCCAAGGTGTTGCACCAATGAATCAATCGAATTTAGAATTTGATTTACCATTTGAATTATCGCAACAAGGCTGGCGGAAATTTTGGTCGAAACGCGAAAATCGACCGTACTTTTGGAATAAATTAACAGGCGAAAGTCTATGGGAGATGCCGATAGCTAAACCGCATTTTGATCCAATTACAGATCCTTTAGGGATATGTGCACCGCCGCCGCCGCCACCAACAACAGTATCATTACCATTGCCACCACCACCAACGGCAGCTGTACAACCACAACCACCAAATCTACCAATGCAGATTGTTAAACGTCGTGCTTCAGAAGACATCAACGGTCCACAACAGGCAAAGAAATTCATTTTAGCCGGACCATGGGACTTGGATGTACCAACGAATGTGATCATTTTAGAACGAAGTCCTTGCAGTTATATGCATTCACATCCAGAAATTGAGGCGTATCGTTGTAGTTTATTAGCGAAATTAAGGCAATGCTACCAAGAATTGTGCCATTCAAGGGAATCAATCGATGCACCGAAAGATTCATTTAATCGTTGGCTGATGGAGAGGAAAGTTATCGATTCAGGTAACAAACATTATTTTAAATATTCCATCTAGTCGATATAGAGTTGAAGTTTATTTTATTTGGCTCGAGTAGTTTATTGTTTATCTTGGAAGAAACTGGCTTATTGGGCAACAATTTCAAATTAAAAGGGACTTTAGTTGAGTTTTTTGACAAAGTTGTGCAAGCTTTAAATGAACAAATTCACGCTCATAGAAATCTTGTATTGCCCGAGGAATCGCATAAAATTGATCTATAGAGTCTTGAAACTAAAATCCAATAAGAATTGTGGTTTTGTAAACTTCAGGCAAGTTTGGGGGAATTACCGTAATTTTAATCATTCAAAAGTGGTTCTTGTTAGATTGCTAATACCTCTTATTAATTAGGTTAATTTTCGGTTACTACTATTCTATGTTTATTTCAGATTAGATAACGAATTGATAGAATCGTTAGTTTTTCGACAATCGCCTCGACAATCAGTAGAATCTAATAACTAATCGACGTGTCGACTGTTTTCCTGTTTCTTACAGACGAATTGATTATTTCCTATAATTTTATATATTTACTTTTATTGTTCATTGTTTATACAATCTAAATGTATTTATTTTTCAGGATATGATCCATTGTTGCCCAGCAATTGTTTTCCAGAGATCTCAATGTCAATGTATAAAGAAATAATGAATGATATACCGATTAAATTAGTACGACCGAAATTTACTGGTGATGCACGTAAACAATTATCACGTTATGCTGAAGCAGCTAAAAAAATAATGGAATCTCGTAATGCTGAAGCTGAAAGTCGTAAAGTTGTTAAATGGAATGTTGATGAAACATTTCAATGGTTAAGAAAAACAGTCGGTGCTACTTATGATGATTTTCAAGATCGTTTAGCACATTTAAAACAACAATGCCAGCCTCATCTAACCGAAACTGTAATTTTAATATTTGATTAATAGTTGTGTTTGTTCAATTATTATTATTTTTTTGTTTATATTGTAGGTGAAATCGTCAGTTGAAGGGATCTGTTTGAAAATCTATAATTTATCATGTGAATATGCGAAAAAAGTTCGCGAAAAAACCAATTTGATATTAAAAGAACATGGAATGGAATTGCATCCGATTGTACCAGTTACAACAACACGTAAAGTTTGGTGTTATCCTGTTCAATTTTTAATCGGTTGTCCACGTTTACCAGTCGTTGAATTTTTACCAGATCGTGATTTAGCTCTATTAAGATTTCAAAATGATACTGTTGCCATAAATACGATGCACTTACAAAAATTGGTAACTAAACAATTTTAATTATTGAATAAATTAATTATTTTGAAATATAATCAGGAACACTTGTATCGCCATAGTTGTTTTGATGATAAAAAATTCGAATTATTTATACCAAGAGTATGGGTAATGTTGAAGCGGTATGCAACTTATTTAGGTGTATATCCATCATCGAATAATGCAAATTGTGATGTACATGAAACCCAAGTCTCTCTTCCTGTAACAGTTTTCGAATGTTTGAATCGTACATTTGGTGTTACATTTGAATGTTTTGCATCACCATTAAATTGCTATTTTCGACAATATTGTTCAGCATTTGCTGATTGTGATTCATATTTCGGTAGTCGAGGGTAAATTTTATAAATTATTTAAAATAATTTCGATAAAAAATTCGATTTTAATTTAGGCCATTTTTACAATTGAAAGCTGTATCAGGATCATTTCAAGCCCATCCACCATTTTGTGAAGAATTAATGGAGGCTGCCGTTATCCATATGGAACGTTTATTAACCGAAAGTCCGGAACCGTTAAGTTTTATTGTTTTTTTACCTGATTATCGTGAACCAACACCGAGTGCTCTTATTCGAATCGAAGCCAGTCAATTTAAAAGGAAACAAGTAACGATTCCAGCTTATGAACATGAATTTCGACATGGTTTCCAACATGTTCTCAATAGGTTAATTTAATTTCAATTTAAATTAAAAATATTCAAATGATAATTTTAGATCTGAGTTGAATGTAAAATCGGCTCATGGTACTGTGATTATTTGGTTGCAAAATGTTGCCGGAAATCAACGTTGGGAACCAACAGAAGAACGTGTACAATCAGTAATGGAAGCCTTTAGACCGGGACGTGAACGCGAACGAGACCGACAAGAATTATTAAGTCCAACAAGACAGGGCAGTACATCGGAGAGTAAAGAGGTTTTGATACAGTAAATTTTATAATGATATTTGTACATATACAGAAGATAGTAGTAGGACGAGATACATTAAATTAAAAACAAAAACATGATATAAAATATCTATGATAGTGGTTGTTTGTTTTGATAAAAATTAAAACATAATGTGTCTCGTTCGTTGTTTTTAATGTATATTCATTTACACATCAGCATTTATATCTATATACCTATATTTTTATACTGTATACAAAATTTCATTCATAATTATTTGATTTTTTTGTCGTTTCCTGTCCTGAATTGTATCAAAAATTAGGTACCTGAGATTAATTTGGCGTAGTATTGTTTCTCTCCTATAAGTCCCTGTAAATTGGATTTACACGTCTATCACTAAAAACGAATCAAAAATCTGTTGTATATATTTATTAATATATTATTTAGTAAAACACAAGAGAACGTACTTTAATTTCTATCAAATTCGCGAAATTGCTTTGTATAAAGCCAAAATATTATGACTATATAGTTTTGATTTTGTATCTGCATAAAGCTATTGTGTAAAGAAACACTTAATAGTATAGAGACTATTTAATATATTTGTTTTTCTATCAACATTGTTGAAATTCTTTTAACTGGAAGAAACCCAAATTTTATAGGGAAATCGATAATTTTTTAGGAGATCCATACACTGAATATTCCACAAAATAATGCTAACATTTTCTCTTTAAATTGCAGTTTTGTAAGCCTGAAAGAAAGACGCTTCAATCAATTGAAATAAACGATAACGATTTATAAGAAAATCCACCTTATGGGATAGTTTTCTTTAGTTTCTAAATCTAAATCGATTTGAAGGTATTTTTGTTGCTCGAGGTTATCTCAATTTTTCCCAAAATTATCAACGAACTTTACACCACCAATTCTACCGGTAGTAATTAGCCACATTCATAAGATTCTAGAAACTTGCACGATGTGGACGATACTGTGTACGGTTTTAACGATATTGTTTTCGATAATTTGGTGGTACAAGAAAACGAATAACCAGCGACGATTCTACGGTAAATTGAAGAGTCCGCCCGGTCTACCCGTCCTGGGAAACGCTCTAGAAATCCGCAATACCAAAAGTAAGTGCCCCACAAAAATCTTTGATATAACAAGGAACCGCTTGTTTTCAGCTCTATTGCGTGTGCTGTTGAAGTATTCGAAATTATGCGACGGTATTATCAAAGTCAATATTGGGCCGGTGCGTAAATTGGTATTCGTTACCGACTATAAGCTGATCGAGTTTCTATTGAGCAATACGAAGATTTTGAGCAAATCGCCGGCTTATCAAAATCTCCAACCGTGGCTGGGGACTGGATTATTAACAAGCAAAGGTACCTTTATAATTCTTGTAATAGAATTATTTATTTATTTTTAATAGGAGAGAAGTGGAAGAAGCATCGACGGATGATAACGCCGGCTTTCCATTTCAAAATTTTGGAAGAATTCGTTGATATTTTCGAGAAAAACAGCAATATTTTGATACAGAAATTTCAAGAGGATTTGAGTAAAAGTGTGGATATTTATCCGTTGATTTTGTTATGCACCCTCGATATAATTTGCGGTAAGTCCCGTTAATTAACCGATTTATTGTCTTGTAATTTTTGTAACAGAAACAGCAATGGGGACTTCAATTAACGCACAAAACAATAAAAATTCCGACTACGTGCACAGCGTTAAAGAAATGTGTCGAATTATAGTTGAACGAAGCGTATCACCGATTGAAATGTACAATATTTTATACAAATTTACCAGAAATTATACGATCGAAAAACGGGCTTTAAATATACTCCATAATTACAGTTTAAGTGTAATTAAGCGGCGTAAATCGGAAAAAACGACGCTAAATTCCCGCAATATAATCGATTCTGATATTCTTGGAGTTCGGCGGAAACAGGTTTTTCTTGATCTACTGATAGATTCCACAATTGATGGCCGACCGTTAACTGACGAGGAAATCCGCGAAGAAGTTGATACGTTCATGTTTGAGGGACACGACACGATAGCTTCAGGAATCGGCTTTACCCTCTATTGTCTTGCCAATCATCCGGATGTTCAAGTAATTATTGTTAAATTGATTGGGTAACAATTCATGATAATTTTTAGAAAGATGTATATCGAGAACAAATCAAAATATTTGGTGATTTATCTAAATGTGTTGTAAAATATCAGAATTTGATGGATATGAAGTATTTGGAACAAGCAATTAAAGAATCTCTAAGGCTGTATCCGTCTGTACCGTTTTACTCGCGCGAAACCGACCAAGAAGTCGATTTTGGTACTTTTTATTCTTTAAAATTTGTTTAAAATTATTTTATAAACTCTCCAGGTGATCTTAAGATTCCGGCAGGCGTGACATTTTCGATTTTCTCGTACGGTATCCACCGTAATCCCGAATATTTCCCCAATCCAGATGAATTTAATCCGAATCGATTTATCGATATTGATGGTAAATTACCTTATGCTTACATACCATTCAGTGCAGGCCCAAGAAACTGTATAGGTAACAAAATTTAATTTTCGTTGGTTGAAATTTCAATTTTATCGGAAATTTTAGGCCAAAAGTTTGCAATGTTAGAAATGAAGAGTACAATTTCGAAAATTGTTCGAAATTTTGAGTTATTACCAGCCATACCGGCACATAAATTGGAGTTAGCAGCGGAAACTGTATTGAAATCCGCCAATGGTATTCGAATTGGGCTAAAACGACGATTTTAATATCGCGAATCGGTAATTATAGGCAATAAACGATTAAACATTTAATTAATATTTAAATTATAAGCAAATTATTTGTCTTCTCTCTCATCTGAAGCGCTGATAATCACTTTAGCGTACCCTAACATCTTCTCCGTATATTCCAACAGTTCCAAATATTGCTCCCACATGGCAGGTAACGATTGTTGTAATTGTCGATATTCCATCGCTAAATCAACTTTATACTTATCCAAGACTTTTATTTGATCGACAATTAATGGGAAAATGTCTTTCAACTTTTCAGCTTCTGTGCTGCATTTATCGTAGAATTTAATTGCAACTTCCATCTCTTTCATATCTTCAGGCTTTTTTATTAATCTAAAATTGAATCGATTTTAATTATTACGATAAAATAAAACAATAAAATTAAACTTTTCAGTATTTGTCTTGATTTGATTGTGTACTTCATCGATGTTCTTTATTGTTAATGAGAGTAACAATTCGCATAATCTATGTTGCCATTCGTTGCATTGTTCAATTATCGATTTCTTTAATTCGTCGAAATTAATTTGAATAAAATAAACGACAACTACAGTCTCTTGTAATTCAATATTATTGACAATATCGTTATAACGGTTGATATCCGAATCGAATTGCATTGGTGAAGGATTTTCTAGTTCATAATTTGCCAAGAATACGTCTTTGTCAATTTTCCATACATCGCGGAACGGTTTCCATATACTCATAAATTCTTCGATCAAACTGTTATTTAAATTTATTTCTTCTTCGATTAGACGTTGTAATCGTTTACATTCATCATCATCGGCAATTATTTTACAATGTGTAGGCATTTCGTTTTTAGCTGCATGAAATTTATCACTGATTCGTGGTAGTGATCTTAGACCGCAAATGATATAGTACAACATTTCGTAGAAGATCTTTGCAATTTCGTTTAATGTTGGAATAAACTCGATCTGAAATATTATCGTATAAAATAATCGTAAAGTGTGTTTAATTGAAATTACTCGTTGATTTCTCAAATAGCAATGAATTTGAATTAGAGGATTCGGTGTAACTGTTTCATCGCCGTGTAGGATATCATATAATTTTGCCAAAGATTTTCGACAACAGATTTTCACCGATTCTTCCAATAATTTGTCGAAATTGTTGATGTATTTCACCCATTGGTCAGCAATCTTAAACAAACCGGTTTGAATTTGAGATTCAGCAAATTACTTTAAAGTGGAGCATAGTCAAAATTCTGCAGATTATGCATGTTAAATTGTTCAAGTTTATGAAATTTGGCTAACTATCGAATATAAATTTAGATTTTCAGATACTTCAATCGTTAATGTTTCTTTCAAGGGGTGTGTTCCAATTTCTGGGTCCAGATTTTAAAATTAATTTCCAACAAATTTGGCTATAGGATCATGTTTAAGAGAGTCTGGATTTTGCGACATTTTTGTTTTTATTTCTATCATCCTATTAGTTGGTGAACAATTCGAAAATTATTTTGCCTGCATTGGGGGATTCCTAAAGACCATTTCAGCAATAGTTGGGCCTTGTAGCTTATCGGAAAGTCGGTCAAAAAACGCTTTTTGAACAATACCGCAATTTCCATTTAAATCTTTAAGATCTTTGAGTCATTCTCAGTCGTTTTATCTGTACAGTTACTTGAGAATTGCGACATGGTCCAAAAGAATCGGTGTTTGATTGACTTTCCGATAAGCTACGGGGTCTAACTTCTGCTACAATGGTTCTGACAGATGCAAAAAAATGTTCGAATCGTTCACCAATAAATAAATCAAAGTATACAAATGTCCTGGTTTAGGATTAGCTATAAATGCAAAAATTTATTCTTTTATAGATAGGAAGCCTAATTATGAAGATATTATCTCGAATATCTTCACATAGAAGAAATGTTCAGCAAATTTAGTTGTCTAGAAAGACTATTTCGGGGTGTTTTTAGCCTTACGTACAGAATTCATGTGATTTTCGAAAGCTTCAAACACAAGAATCAAATATTGTATAATTTGCTTATAACAATCTGTCAATTTCTCCATCGTTGTATTCAGTTTTTCTGAAATTCGGTCTTCAAAATCATAAAGCGCATACGCCGAATTTGTTTCCAACGTAAACATTGTCATATTACAAATATCTTCGCAAATTTTCACAATTTTCATATTGCTTATCTTATAATCGTTGAGAAATTTTTGCAACTACAAAATAATTATAATTATGAATAAATAGATAAATAAAACAACTTACATCTGCAATATAAGTGACACATTCGGTTATATATTCATCGCTAACATTCGATGACCACGTTAAAGTTCTTAAAGCCGGCGCCAGTTTCCTTTCAACATTAACAATCAACGGTTTGAATAACAAACGTTCTTCGTCACTTAACGATGTAATAATTTTATTGTAGTCTAAAACAACATTAATAACACTGTTATAAGCTAATTTAATCGGAGTGTATCGCTTGTAAATATCTTTCAAATGCATTGGAATTTCATATCCAAGCGATTCCCAATAGTTCGCTTCACGAAATGCTTCAATTAGCGTATAATCGAGATTGCATTCGATTAAACCGGGCCGTTTTATACTTTTGCGCATCAACGGTTGTTGTACATGATTCGCAATGCTTGTATCGAATGTTGAAATCCATTCGCGGTATAATTTCGATAAATGCTCCTCGATTGATAACATTACCCGATCGTACAGGAGGAAGACTTCTTTGGAGATACTGCAAGGCAACATCCAGCGAGCAGTTGTGAATTTCTGTGAAATTGGACGATAAAATTAGTCAATTATTATTAGTTTTTGTTACTTCTCTTATATTTTTTAGGCGATATTGTTTGGCTTTTATTATCGTAGCTCGTCCGGAATAACAAGGCAACTGGCCTGGACAAAGATCTTCGATTAAATCATGTTTGTTTTCCATTACTTCTTTTTGGAACATTTTATAAACTTGCGCTGTTTTATTCTCGATTGATGGTCGTAATGATTGTCGTCTCGAATAATTATAAAATTGCGCTAAACATTCGATACCTTCACCTGTATGGGCGCATTCTTCAAACACACTATTAGCCAAATTTTCGATAATACTTTCAATATCTTTCATGTTCGATTTGAATTTTAATATTTGATCATACCATTCGGATGTATTAACATCCAAAATTATATAATCCATATCGATGATTTCTTGTAAACTATCATTGAATATTTGTTCGATTTTATTACACCAAATATCGAAATCGAGATAACGTGAACCGCCAAATTGTGGTTTTGCTATATCTTCATTTTCATGATAACGTCCGAAATGCACCATCGCTTTACAGACATCGATCATATCGTTACAACGTTGGATAAACGAATCGATGTGATTGAAAATCGGCTCACGATCTAAAATCCACGGTATTGTACCGAATCTATTATGACTCGCTGCTACTAAAGTGTAAGTTCGAATATAATCCCTCAAACAATTTATACACATTTCGAAAGTTTCAATACCGTATTGGCTACGTTTCTCTTCTAAAATCAACGATAAATTCACCGTTCTCGTGCATTGGACAATCAATTGATTGCTCAAAAATCGACACAATGTTGTGATCCTTTGAATCGAACTATAAAACGGACTGTTCAGCCATATAAAACGAATCAAATGTAGAATCTCTTCGATTTTATCGTGTAATTTCGAAATATCCTCCATTTCGAATAATTGATCGCTTGATTTACACAAAATCGACAAATATTCGATATTTGATTTCGTTTCATCCAATTTCGTTTCGAGTTGATCGAATAAATCTACAAATTGGTTATAATACGTCGATTGTAATACCGACAGTATATTGCAGATGTGTTTAACCGTTTTGTTCGATAATTGATGGCTTAATCCGGAGAGATTCTCGTCTGAAAATCGACGAATTAGCTGTAAATTTATAGAAAAATCGAAACGTACAGCGGTGTATCCAGAATTCGTGTTCATCGGTCAAACGAGGCAAATCCTTCGATGCAGTTTGTTCTTGTTCGTTTAACGCGAAGACAATCTGCCCGATCCAATACATCACAGTCGCTTCTATACGCCTTATCAACTCTCTATCATTGATGATCGCCTCTAAAGGTAGATCGATTATTTCTTTCGGTATGTAGAGGACAGTCAATCCTAATAATTTGTAGTGAATATCGCTGAATTTCTGCAAAAACATGTAGAGTTCATGGCAGAAATGGCTTCGCACACTCTCCGGCCATTGGTCCGAATTGGCGAAGATCGGCGAGTATAAATTGTCAATTAAATTCAATAAACTCCCATCGATGCTATAATCGATTGTACCGAAAGTTATAGAATCGTGGAATGTTTCAACTTGGAAAACTTGCGACGGTTTCCGCAGGAAATACGTGATGTCGATGAATGGTGTTTTCGGTATTTCAAACGAACAAGTCAGGGTGCTTTCATCGAAAAATATAAACAACAATAATACGTTTATATCGAGAATGAAATGTTTGATTATATCGTCGTGATATTCTCGCCAATCGGTCGGTTGGAGGTCGTAGATTGTCGTCATGTCTTTAATGAAATTCACCAATTCGTTCAACTCTTCTTCAGTGTAATCAACTGCAGTTCTGTCCAGGTCTTCATCGGCGATTGTTTGCGTTTTGACGATTTTCTCTGGAATTTTAATGCGAATTATCAGTTGATGCAAACTCAGAAGAATTACCTTCTGATTCATCGTCCGATAAGAGCGAATCTTTGGAAGAATTCGATGACATTTTGCTTCAAATTCCCCAATTTTCGATAACAATTAGGTTGCCAAGCAGGATTTTTAACGTTGTTATAGGAACACAGAAGTTAACAAGTATAGAATGGATATAAGCAGCTTTAAGCTCCATTTGGACGGCTTTTCAAGCTACAAATTTGTGCTTAATTGTTAATAAAAGATAGAAAAGATTGAATTTTAAGTTTTATTCGATTAAATCGTCCAGTTTCAGGATAATAAGTACAGTTAGCTTTTCAGGAGCGTATCACTGATTTCCACAATAGATGGCACTAATTTTCAGGACTACAGTAGACCGCTTTTCCCCATTATTTCACCAACCCAGCAATGCGTTCTTTAAACAATAATCAATTCAATAACTGCATTCTGACACAGTGTTCACGTTTATTTCAAACCGTAACAATGATCAATTACAGTTGATTGGGCAATTAACAATCAATAAAATCAACAATGAAGAATTTGGTAATTATCCAGTCTTCTTATTTAATTAATTTCTGATTTATGTGGCTTTTAAACAGGTGAAATAGTAATGGATTGGGTTTATGGCGGTGTTAATACAACCGTACCGAGAAATGCAGGTCCTGAATGTGCCCGATTCATGAATCCTTATTGGCGTTTCATTGAAACAATATTAGTTCTAATTTTTGCTGTTTTATTATTTAAATGGAGTTATAGAAGAATTAGGCTGCCGAATTTGATTTTTGTTAGACGTGACCGTCGTGGACGTAGAGCTCTATTAGTGTTAATGTCTCTAATATGGGGCATGGAAATCGGTTACAAATTCTCATCGCGCACTGTGATATATTTGTTGAATCCTTGCCATATTACCACAGCTTTACAAGTAAGTCTAACAATAGAAAAATCGTTTGAATTTGATTTTTATCGAATTTTAGATTTATCTATTGGCAGCTTCACCAAGTAAACACGTTACGACAATATTTCGTATACATTTAAACTTGTTAAATGGGCCATTTTTGGCGTATTTATTCCCCGAAACAGATACCAGAATTGTGAGTATTTCATCCAACTTTATTTTGTTATCAATCCAGTTTTGTTACAGTTGCCGTTAGAGTCTGCAATCTATTGGATCCAGCATGGGATGATGTTTGTTGTGCCTTACTATCTTCTACGTCTAGGGGGTAATCTTTCTGTATTTCTTTTAAAAAATGATTAATGATTTAATTTAGGGGTTTATAATGTGGAGAAATTCACGGATATCAGTTGGAATGTGTTCAGTTACAGTATTAATATAATCTATCATTTTGGATTTTTACAATCTATAGCAATTGTGAGTATCATTAAATCGTCAAAGCCACGTCATTTTTACCGATATTACCGCCATTTATGTGAATAATAAACGAGCTTATCGCGTTCCGGTCAAGGTTGACACAAAAAAAAAACACGTGTAACGATTGATTATTACTGTTTTCCTTGCAAGTTTCACGGTTAAGAACGCAATCAAATTTATGTCAAATCGATAGTTCAATTTCAGTTTTATTAGATAAACAACAAAAATCAATTGGTTTCTAATAGAGATGTTGGTATCTTTGCGGAATTCCCGCAAGTTTTGCAAGCTCTGTTTCCGCTTCTATTTCTGCGTCTCTGCGGATGTATAGCGGAAATTTGAAGATCTAAAGTACATATTTTTCGATTCGATGTCCGATATCTCGCTTATTTCATGAGATATTGCAATGAAAATAGCATTAAAGAGAGCAGAGAAGTGTCTAAGAGGGTCTTCCGCACATTTTAAAGCAAATTGAGTTTTACAGATTTTTAAAAAATCCTTCGGTAAGTTTGTTAATTTCGCTGAAAATTGCCAGTTTTTCTCCAAGTTTTTTCGTTTTGTTTCTGCTCTGTTTCCTTCAAAATAAGTTCTATAATACTATTTGTAGTTTATAAAACAAAGAGTGTAAGAATGGTGGATGCGCCGGGAATCCAATAATCATCGATAGTATAAAACACGAGTATCTTTTAAAACTATGCTCGATTTATGAGATTACCTTTTTTGCAGCCAACTGAGGTGAATTTGAACCACATGTTGTGCCCGGCGATTTTAGACCCATTCGAGGGACAATTTTATCGCATCTGTGCTGTTATACATCAGGCCATTTTGTGTCCATCATTGAATAAATTGTATTGTTTAATATCGAATTTCTTTTTAACGAAATTTTGGCTAACTAAAGTCAAATCAACTTTATATTATGAAGTTTACACTGATGGTATTGTTGTCGATAATAAAGAATATCAACGTAACGATAACAAAGATGATCACGAACATCCTCATTAATATTTTACAGCTAAATAGAGTGTTAATTAAATCGAAACTGTATTGTAAATGATATCAATTAATAGAGTTTTATTGCATTAAAATAAAAAGTAATTTGTTTAAATAATTTCGTATTATTATCTACAATATTAACAAATAACAGATCAAATTGTAAATGTTTTTAAAAATAAACAGTTAAATTAGAATTTTCAATCAATCTAGGTATTGTATCGATATTATTATCTGTACTACTATTATCTGTATTATCAGTCTTATTATCATCCCAACTCAATTTCTTCATACGTGTAGACGTCGATGATGTTGATGTTGATTGTGATAACGGCCAATTCGGCGGCTGTGGTGCTGGATATTTAGTTTTCATTAAATCCGAGGGTATACCACCGATCGCACTAGCTGTCGCCGATTTGATATTGCCGTTATTGTTATTATTACTTGCATTACTAGCGGTAAACATGGGGTTACTTATATTCTCCGGTTTCTCGCCATTTGGGGACGATAGCGGTGGTAATTCCGGCCGAATTGATTGTCTCCTGAGATGCGAAAATAAATAAATTTGGTTTAAATTGAGTAAAATTAGGCTCACGCTTTGCAAATGTAGGCGATGAGTAGGGCTATAATAAAGGTCAAAATTAGAAGAATTGCGCCTAATCCAGCTAGAATAAACGGTGTCCCATTACTGATACTATTATTACTGTTGCGTAATGAACTATTATAGGCTAGATTATCGGGAAAGTGTACAGTTATTGGTACAGTAGCTTTGCGTGGTGGATTTCCATTATCGTTTGCCGTTACTAATAAATTCGCAATACCATTAAACGTATTGTTGGAATTCAATTGATTTCTTAGGCATAATTCACCAGTGGGTGTCAAGAAAAATAGCGAAGCATTTTTGCCCGATAATGTCAGCGTTAACTTATCGTTTCGATCCCCATCGGCTGCCTCAATTTTACCGATTAGAATGTTACGTTGTTGTTGCTGTTGTTGGTTATTGTTGACGAAAAACTCGTAGTATGGGTAACGGAATCTCGGCTCCCATTCGTTGATGTCTTCAACGGTTACGTTAACAACACAAGAGTCGTTCTGCGGGCAAAATTTTTGTCAATAATTGTGAAAGGAAATGTTCAATAGTGCGCAAATTGGCAATTTTATTCCAAAATTTCTCAGTGATTTTCCAATGGATTTAAATGGTTAAAACCGCATTTGAAAGAGCATTTCAAGGTGCCTAGCGCGAGTTTATTTTTGAAAATTCGGATACAATCTTGAGCTACAGAAGCAAGTCTTGGAGTGTTTTTTTTGTATTTTTTGCTTATTTTCACACAATATACACTAAATTGAGAGTATTTTCTAAATCTGCAAGATATTTTCCGATGATTGTCAATTCTCCGGAAAACCGACAAAAATTGCAGAACTGGACATCCTATTTGAAAACTTAGAGAACGGACTGTTTTGCAACGTTTTCCGGAAAATCAGCACTACAATTGGAAGATTTCTTGAAGATTTGGAAAACGCTTTCAATTCTCTATACTCTTTGTGAAAATCATAGCAAAATAAGCAATATTAACCAAGTTATGGAGGAAATTATAAAAAATACACAAATGCTCCAAAATTTTTTATATAACTCATAATTGCATCCGAATTTGGAAAAATAAAAAACACATTTCATGCACCTTGAAATGCTCTTTCAAATTCTATTCCACACATTTAAACTCGTTGGAAAATAGCAGAGAAACTTTGAATTAAACCTTGGGGACACTCAAGTTGGGATACTCAACTGTAACTCCATCGGTGGCAAACACTTTAAAATAATACCCCGGAGTTTCTTCAAAATCCAACTGTGCCTTCAACAATACTTCCCCTTTAGTATTAAGCGACAATGTTTTCAAAATATTCAAATCGTTGACGAAATAACGCAAATTCAATTCTGGATGATTATTCGTTAACGTACCAATAATCGAACCGATCGGTAGATTTTCACGTACTCTGAAATTGTAGATTTTTTGCAAAAATCGTACATCATCATCGAAATTCCTCTTATTATCATCAATCTTATTATTATTATCAATACTTCTTTTGATTATTGTCAGTGTTGTTAGGGCATAACGATCAGGATTATCTTCTTGTTGTGCACGTATCACTAACGTAATTGGATGTTTAAATTCATCAATATTGTTAATATCACGCAATAAAATAATTTTCCCATTATTTCGATTGATTTTAAAATATTCATTATTGTTGTTATTATTAAATGTATAAAATATCGGCGCATTTATACCCAAATCTTGATCGTAAGCTTTAATATCTTTCGGTTTTGTTGGTAGAACACTGCCGCGTTTCATTCGAGTTTGGTTCAATTCAATCGCATATTTATCGTCGAGAAATCGCGGATTTTGATCGTCAGCATCGATTATATGCACCGTTAAAATCGTATCAGTCTTCTTCGGCGGTTGTCCGTGATCCTGGGCGCGTATATTCACATTAAAACTCCTCAACGTCTCGTAATCTAATTGTTTCTTCAACACCAACGTACCGTCCAATTCATTTTCGAATTGGAAATAATCCGAATACGGTCCCGGTAATACTTGATAACGTATATTACTATTGGGGCCCGGTTGGTCGTTATCAATGGCCAATACACCTTGCAATACACGTGTACCGATCACTGTCACTTCGGATATATTTAGAATGTATGGTGCATTTATAAATATTGGTGAATTATCGTTAACATCAGTCACACGAATATTGATCGGTATCAGAAAATCTGGATCGATTAATTGATGTAACGGTAGACGTTCACAAATCAAATTGATAAACACCGACGACGGTCCATCGATACCTTCCTTATCTAAGTGCTCAGTTAAAGTTAGATTCTTTGTACCTGGTATTATATCGATTGGACTATCATTCTCTTTCAATTTCAACACAATATTACCAATATTCAACCGAGGATCGCCGTGTATGTGGATTGTACCGATAATTTTACCGATTTCTGTATCTTCCGATACGAAGAAATTCTCAGATGAGGCGCCATTCTCCAGATAACACCGATTGTCGGTTAGTGCTGAAAATGAGAATTTACGGTTATCGTTAGTTCCGCTATTAGGGAAGAAAACTGTTATTCATCTCTCTACCAAATCAATTATTAATCGGGATTTTTATGAATATTCTATGCGAATCTTAGCGTGAAAGCCACACTGGAATCTACCAAGCACAACATTCGTTATTTTCAAGCTACAATCGAACGGAAAAATCGTACTAAAGTTGGAATTTTCCTTTCATTATTGATCTATTTACAAGCTATTTCCATAATTATTCTCTAACCTGGTTGATTTTAATCTAGAATAACAAGGAATACTCAAAATTTATACAATATTTAATTAATTTATAATGAAATTTTACTGTTCTACTTTTCCTTTGATGGGTATAAAGTTGCTTCTACTCGAATTAATTGCGGTAATCTCGCTTATGTAAACGAATCGAGAGAGAATATCCTAAAATTAAGAGTCATTGCGGATTTTCCAGCCACACGAATCAAATGAAGGTTATCATTACTTTATTGTGTACACTTATAGAATACCACCCTTTGTTCTTTAATTGAACAATAGGTAAACAACAGAATTGAAATAAATTATAGACGGTAAAATCGATATTGAGGAAGTTAAAGAAAGCAACAAGTGATTGAACTCGTTTCTAGACGTTTGTCTAATCGAATTTGATCGGCTCGACTGGACGGACACGAAACAGCAAATTAAAGTCGATTGCGCTCAAATAGCCGGAGTATAATTCGGAATTATTGCGTAAATACCATAATTAATAGATTAAAAATAGAGATTTTTCTTATATCGTTAATTATATTGATTTCGTTGCGTCATTGTCACTTTTATTTTTAACGATACAGCATCAATTCCTTTCTTTTGGGGAATTTCGAGGATCTATTACGTTTTCTCAATTGGAAAAGAAACAAAAACTAGAAGCGTATATACAGGAAGGAATTACGGATTTTAAACATTCCGCTCGGTTGATCATTCCCCCTTCAAAACACCTAAATATCTTTCCTTATTTTTCAAGAAATAATGTATTACAGTTAAGAATTAATATGGTAATTTATCAGGTATTGATCTACTTTTCTACGATTAAATTTGAATAAAACACGACTTCATTGGTGAATAATCTAGAAAATTATCACTTACCTATAACTGGCGATAAGAGAGGAATCTGGATGAGCGCCCAAAGGGCATTTAAATGAATGTTTCCAAACCACTTGGTCATTGTTTAATCATCTGTAATTCGATGTACATTAAAACTCGCATTGTTAATGAATCGTGAAGAGGAGTCGGCCAAAGTGCGACTGGAACGAACTTAAAGACACCTTGACATTAATTAACTTTAATTCTATTTAAGAAAAAAAGTAATAGGATAGGAAACCAAATCAAAATAACTTTGGCCTCATAATTTCAACAATTGTTCTACTAAATTATTAGTGAATGTATCATCTTCCAACACACACAATAGAAATGTTATATTAATTAACATAATTAGAGCAAAAAATCGCACATTTATCAAAAATGTATAGACAATATTGTGTGAATTGTGTTTAGAAAACTTTTCACTTTTCAACGATAAACATCTGGAATTTCGAAATTTTGGAAATTCGAAAAACCAGCCGGAAATCTCTTACCGTGTTATAAATGTGTTGGTACAATAACCATCCGGTTTTCTTGCCAACAATTAGAGCACATTGTTTCAATTACCATCAATAGAGAGTTGCACCGGTATCGGGGTGGAGAAACGAGATTTTCGCGAATTTCCACAAATCTATCGCACCACTGTCGCTGAGAGGGTTGTGCAAAATCGGCACTAAGCGGTGTTTGTTCGTCTGCAAGAGTTATCGTGTGGAAATGAAGTAATTGGCTGCGTGCACCTGTTTCGTGTGCATTCACCGTGTATACATACGGAGAACTTCTTGATTTGTAAATTTTGAACAGTTTTTTCTTGTTACTGTTTTGAACAATTTCTCCCCTCTATTCCGTCAATTTTACTAACAATAAAACAAAAACGTTCGCTATTTGATCGAATTATTCGAATGGGAAATAGAAGCGGGGTCGTTATCTCCCCATCGTTAACATATTGGGTTGTCGGAAAGACATGCAGGTGAATCATTATAATTATCGATCGTGGTAGTTTTACAGAGAAACAAACAATAAGCAGCGTTGTGGCCTAAAGTATAAAAATTCGAATAGGAATTCCACAAAGAGAATCTATATGGAGAAGCACACTAAAAGCAACGTGACTTTAATGTTCACGTGATAACTTGAACCAATTGCGTGGATGCATCTTGTAAAAATCACGTTGCATTAGGCGTGCTTTGTTTGTAACATTTGTTTAGTGAACGAATTTCCGTAACTGCGACAATTGGGAATTTTGCAAATGCCGTGCAAAAATCCAAATTTACACTAAATTATTGAGCAATCCAGCTGGTACACCAAATTTCTACAATTTACAAAACAACACCACCAGGTAAATCCACTGTTTTTTCTGGTTAATTGTTATAAAATTAGCGAAATTGGGTAATTGCCGAAATTTTCCAAATTACCACCAATTTTTCTATAATAAATCTCTCGATGGTGATTGGTGATTTTCCAGTGACGTCACGAGGAAGATGGCGGCTAAATTAAATTCGAAAATTCATTTTACAGATAATCTTGAATATACCAACAAAACAATGGTGTACAGTTGTGTAAGGTAGATGAATTGTGGGTTGTTTAATGAGAACGGCCGTGCTACCAAGGGCCACCATATGGTACATTGGTTCCGTCGTGGATTACGTTTGCACGATAATCCATCGCTGAAAGAAGGCCTACAGAATGCCCAAACGTTTCGTTGTGTTTTCGTGTTGGACCCTTGGTTCGCCGGCTCATCCAATGTCGGTATCAACAAATGGCGGTGAGTCTTTGTTTTTAAACAAATATTACGCAATTAAATTATAATACACTCTAATATAACAATAATACGTAATCCGTAATTCTATTTTCAGATTTCTATTGCAATGTTTAGACGATTTGGACACGAATTTGCGTAAATTAAATTCACGTCTATTTGTGATCCGTGGTCAACCATGTGATACATTACCGAAATTGTTTAAAGAATGGAATACAAATTTATTAACATTTGAAGAAGATCCCGAGCCTTATGGTAGCGTACGTGATCACAACTTGACAACATTATGTAATGAATTAGGGATAACAGTTACACAACGTGTATCGCACACATTATATAATTTACAAGAAATAATCGATCGTAACGGCGGCACAGCCCCATTAACATACAACCAATTCCTGACGATAATCTCGTGTATGGGCACCCCACAACTACCAGAACCCCCGATAACGTTAAATAATTTAAAAGGCGCCATTACACCAATCGATGATGATCACGATGAGAAATACGGTGTACCGACATTAGAAGAATTGGGTTTCGATACCGAAAATCTGCTACCAACAATATGGCAGGGCGGCGAAACCGAGGCTTTGATCCGTTTAGAACGACATTTAGAACGTAAAGCCTATGTGGCGTCTTTCGGCCGGCCGAAAATGACGCCACAATCACTACTACCATCACCTACCGGCTTATCGCCGTATCTGCGTTTCGGTTGTTTATCAACACGATTATTCTATTATCAATTGTACGATTTATATAAAAAAATCAAAAAGACCTTCCCGCCGTTATCGTTGCACGGCCAATTATTATGGCGTGAATTCTTCTATTGTGCGGCCACGAAGAATCCGAATTTCGATAAAATGTTGAATAATCCGATTTGCTTACAAATACCGTGGGATAAAAATCCGGAAGCTCTAGCGAAATGGGCGAATGGTCAAACCGGTTATCCATGGATTGATGCAATTATGACGCAATTGCGCGAAGAAGGTTGGATCCATCATATAGCCCGGCATGCTGTTGTTTGTTTTCTAACCCGCGGTGATTTGTTTTTATCATGGGAGGACGGTATGAAGGTTTTCGATGAATTATTATTGGATGCCGATTGGAGTATTAATGCCGGTATGTGGATGTGGTTGTCCTGTTCGAGTTTCTTCCAGCAATTCTTCCATTGCTATTGTCCGATAAAATTCGGACGGAAGGCCGATCCGAACGGGGATTATATACGAAAATATCTACCGATTTTGAAGAATATGCCAGTACAATATATACACGAACCGTGGACAGCGCCTGAACAAATACAACGGTCAGCTAAATGTATTATTGGTATTGATTATTCATTACCAATCATTAATCATGCTATAGCTAGCCGAGTTAATATACAAAGAATGCGACAAGTCTATCAACAATTATCCAATTATCGTAAACAAGAAGAAAACAATAACAATAATAAAATTAATGAAAACTGTCATCACCACCAGCATTATCACCATCACCACCATCAAATTAACTTTAAATAGGAATCAACCAAAATGATGTATTTTTGTAGGTATTACTGTTAAATAAAAATTATTTATACAAAGAAAATACCTTTATTACTCTTCATTAATCAACGATTGGACTAATATGACTGATCTAGAACGTAAATTATCACTTTATCCGAGTCTAATTGTGGCTGAATTATTGTACCATTATCCAGAATGTACGCATTGTTATCTGCAATAAAATTGTGTTTAAGAAATCAATTGCATTGTAATACGAATGGGAATTTTATAAATTTTGACAAAAGCTTTCACTACCTGTTTCATATAATATGAAAATTTAGCATAGAAAATGGAAAAAAGCTAAAATTTCTAGTAAAAGTACAGAATCAGGTAAATTGTGATCGAAATTTTGATAAAAATCCGTATACAAGAACTAAAATTGATACCTAAGGTGATTTCCTGCTCCTTCTCGCTCAAATCCGGAATCGACAAGCAAACCTCCTTCTTCTTGTCGCCATCATCATTTTTAACATCGTCTTGTTTCCTCTTTAATTCTGTTATCATCCTATAATTATCATCATCGTCATCATCATCATCATTATTGTTATTATTTGTTAAATTCTTTTGTCTTATATCTAACACACTGATATTTTTGAAATCATTTGGATGGATTTTCCGCAGATGTCTCAACAACGAACTTCTCAATTTAATATGTTTACGACAAATCGGACACGAAAAATATTTCATTAGAATTTTCGAAGTCGCATTGAGATCATCATTATTATGTTTATTTCTTATGTGTTTATTCAACGTACTTCGGTACCTAAACTGCATACCGCAATATTTACAATCCAATAATTTTCCACTATGAGAATTAATATGCCCTTGTAACGTTGAACGAGCTTTAAACTTCTTCAAACACAAATTACATTCAAACTACAATTAAAAAATAATTAATTATTTAATTAATTATTAAAATAGAGATAAAATACTTCTGGTGTCGGTTTGTGGGTATTTTCGTGCGCTTTTAACGAATCAAATCTATGGAATTTCTTCGAACAAATCGTACAAGTATGTTTCGGTTCATTGTGTTTCTTCAAATGTAAATATAGGGAATTTTTATTTTCTAAAACTGTACCACAAATATCGCACATTGTAGAATTATTGGTTGTTGTTTTAACCAATTCTTGTTTATCATGTTTCGGTAAATGGGTCTTTAGATGTTTCTTCAAATACATCTCTCGATAGAAGACTTTATCGCAAATCGAACACACGAATTTCTCTTTAAATAAATTCGAAACTTTACAATTGTGTTGTGATAATTCATATTTCGAATAATAATTCTTTTTACATAAATTACAAAAATAACGTAATTTATGTTTAATTAGTATGTGTCGTTTTAAATATTTCATTTGTGGAAATTTTTTATCATTACATAAATCACATTGATAGAGTTTCACACAATTGCATTGATGCGTTATTAGATTCTCTTTACGACAGAAAATTTTCAAACATTTCGTACACAAATATTCGCCAGTGTGTTGTTTCAAATGTATTAATAATAGGTGGATTTTTTTGAATTTTTTTAAACAAATATCACACTCGTATTTGTGTTGTTTATCATTAGATTTTTGTTTCTCTTGTTGTTGTTGTTTATCGTCGATTATATTGAAATTGAAATGTTGAAAATTCTCAACTTCGTCAGTTAATAATAAATTCTCAATATCGTCATCTAATAAATTCTGATTATTATTAATTGTTGTATTTATATCGAATTGTTGTAAATCACTACTATCTGTAAACATATCGTTCAATAATGGACCACCAACTGATTGATCTTTTGTTTTTGTTTTTAATGATGGTGATAACGATATTGATGATAACGGATTTATTCGTAGATCGTTAGTTTGAGAATTTTCCGAATAATGAACGATTTTTAAATGTTTTGCTAAGTTCTAGAAATTTTTAAATATTAATCACAAAAATCACACCTATATACTTTCCACTCATATTCAACTTTATAATGCGAGATCAATTAAAAGTATACAAAATCCAATATGTTTAACAAGACGATTACTGCAATATGAGTGGAAAGTAGGTCTTCATCTGCTTGATTCTACCTTTTTAGAGTTGAATGTCTGTTTGCAGATCTCGCACGTTTTCTTCAATTGTAAACGATAATGTACAATCAAATGTTTTGCAAACGAAACAATATCACCATCGATTTTATTGCAAAATTTACATAACCATTGCTTCTTTTCAACAATTTTCTGCTGTTGTTTTACCAAACTATTCAAATCGACATTCTTCAATTGCACTGTCGATTCCAAATCGAAATTTGTATTTTTCAACAATATCGACGATACTAACAGATTTCTATTCATTTTCTTCGCATAATACGGCGAATACCACACTTTTAACACTTGATTGGGCTCAATATCTATGATAGTAACATAATAAATATCCAAATCTTTTTGGTAACAAATCAAATTTTGATCTTCCAAAAATTCAGCTGTACACACGAACATCAACCAATTACACTCATTCTCGTTTGTTGTATCCAAATAATATTCATCGCAATCATTTTGTGAGAAAATTTTTAATGGAAAACCTACTAAAGGATTGATTTCTGCAACTTTCCTGGCTACCATAGGGCCAAATTTTGTGCCCTTTTCGATACGTTCTTTCGTTATTATTGTATAAGAACCGTCTGTGAGCAGTTGTAATTGTAGAAAATTCGGTAAACTTAATTTAGCCCGAGATGGAATCTCATTGTCCGGTACCTAAAAAATTGTAATTAATTTGATTGTTTTTACGTTATTTAAATATTTACATAATTTGTTATTTTAATTAATGCACAATCGTCGGAATTATGAAATTCTCCACAAATATTGCACTGTTGATCCATTTTTTCCAACAATTAGGTTATGTTGGAATTTTATTCAAATCAAGTGTCCGTGGTTTAAAATTTTAAATTCGGCGCCATTTCATATTGCCAACATTATTTTCCATTTGCTCATTGTATTCGAATATCAAATATTCTAATGAATATAATTATTCATATATTAATTTTTTAATAATATTATTGGATTAGAATATTTTTTCTTCATCAATTAATGTCGTTATTCACGTTTTATTATCAGTGCACAGTACGTTGGTAATTTTAAAGTGACAACTTCACTCTGATCGTCATTGAAAGTGGTCGATATACTGTACTTTAAAATATACAGTTGTGACTGGTTGTAATAATTATTTATTTCTATTCGTTTATAGCAAATATTAAAATTGAGGTAAATTCAATATTAATACCAACAGTAGAGGGCGAATGGCGATAATTTTATAAACTGATCATATATTCTACGTTTAATCGAAGTCAATTCACTCTTCATTTGGCAAAACTGTAGAACTCACCTTGTAGTACTACCAACATAAATCAATAATGAGAAAAGTTAATTTTTAATATTTGTTTATTTATTATACAAATTTTCCTATAAAGAAATAGTCGGTAAAAATTTATAGATTAAAATTTATTAATTTTTCACTTATACTAGATTTCTAATTTATATTTTATTCTGATCAAATTAGGAATTTATTTTCTTTACGTTGGCAGCAATAGTAATGCCAACTTCAGATCGGTTAAGATTCGGCGGCTTTCGTTGCATATCGTTTTATTGATAACTTCACTCGTGATCTGGCGTCCTGTGGTAACTTCCTTTTTTTAAACCTTTTTTGTCGGCAACATGGCGGAGAACACTAATTTGATGGTGAAGGCTCTAATTTACGATTATCTTTTAAAAGAAGATAAGAATTTAGCAAATGCTTTCCAAAAGAAAACTAAAGCCGTAAGTTTCTAGTTTATTTTGTACTATAATTTATTTCATGTTTTAATATATTTCCGGAGATTGAGCATGTTCTATGTAACCACGTGTTTGGTTGATTTTTTCATTTATTACAAGTTTAATGGAATTTCATTGTTGAAAATCCTTATTAATAATGTTTGTTATTCTGTTTAGTATTATAACAATTAATTTTTCTTGTTTTTTTAGGGCGAACTCGCTAAAGGAGCGCCAAAATTATTCAC
This sequence comes from Hycleus phaleratus, assembly GCA_013841185.1. NCBI lineage: Eukaryota > Metazoa > Arthropoda > Insecta > Coleoptera > Meloidae > Hycleus > Hycleus phaleratus. The sequence goes on from JACDRP010000134.1 coordinate 46,185, forward strand.
TGTTGTTCAACACTATACAAAAACTAGTACAAATGCAAAAAACCTGAGAATAAATATGGTTAGTAGTGATGAAAGTAGTGAAGATGAAGAAGATCAAAAAACAACCAAACCTAAATTGGTTAATGGTACAGCAAAACAGTCTGTAAAAAAGAAAGATGAATCTAGTAGTGAAGATGATAAACAAAAATCTACACAGAAACAACCAGCTACAAAAACGCCTGCCCAAAAACAACCAGCTAAACCACCACAAAAGAAAATACAGAAAGATAGCAGTTCAGATGAGGATTCATCAGACGAAGACGATAAAAAACCATCTAAAACTGTTCAGAAAGCACCACAACCGGCTAAACCAACTGCAAAACCTGTAACAAAAAAGAAAGAAGAAAGTAGCTCTGAAGAATCATCTAATGAAGAAGAGGCAAAGGTACCGAAAAAAGCTGCTAAACCTGTTGTAAAACCTGCAACAAAACCACCTGTAATAAAGAAAAAAGATGAAAGTTCTGATGAAGACAGTTCTGAGGAAGAAGAGAAACGATCAGCAAAACAACAGAAACCACCCCAGAAAGCTGCAGCTAAAGTACCGCCTAAGAAAACTGAAAGTAGTTCTGAAGAATCTTCATCAGAAGATGAAAAAACTACAAAGAAAGCTATACCTGTAAAAACTCCGCCACAGAAACCTGTACAGAAGAAACAGGAAAGCAGTTCTGAAGAATCTTCATCTGAAGATGAAAAACCTGCAAAGAAAGTTGCAACAAAAACACCACCTGTAAAAACTGCACCACAGAAACCTGTACAAAAGAAACAAGATAGCAGTTCTGAAGAAAGTTCAGATGAAGAAAAACCAGCTGTAAAAAAACAAACACAACCACAAAAAACACCACAAAAGAAACAAGAAAGTAGTTCTGAGGATTCTTCAGAAGATGAACAACCTAAAAAGCCGACACCTAAAACAACACCTACAGTTAAACCTGCAACTAAGAAACAAAAAAGCAGTTCTGACGAGTCATCAGAGGAGGAAAAATCTGCTAAAAAGCCGGTTAAATCACCGGCCCAACCCCAGAAAACTGCAGCCACAAGAACAGTAACAAAACAAAAAACTCAAGAGAGTAGTTCGGAAGAATCATCTTCTGAAGAGGACAAGAAAACTAAAAAAACTCCAACTAAAACACCGGATAAAAAACCAGCACAGGCACAAAAAGGTGCAGTAAAACCAATAAAAAAAACACAAGAAAGTAGTTCAGACGATTCTTCAGATGAAGATGAACCGCCTGCAAAGAAATCTGCATTAGTACCAACTAAAGCATCAGGTGCTAAAACTACAATTGCTAAGAAGAAAGAAAGCAGCTCTGAGGAATCATCTGAAGAAGAAAAACAAACGAAAGTTGCAGTAGTTAAAAAAGCACCTCAACCTGTAAAAACTGCAATAAATAAGAAAAAAGATAGTTCGGATGATAGTAGTTCAGAAGAAGAGGAAAAACAAAAGAAAACCGTAAAACAAATACCCGTGAAAAAGTCGGTTGTAGCTAAGAAAACTGAAGAAAGTAGTTCTGAAGAGGATTCAAGTGATGATAAAAAAGCTAAAACCGTAAAAAAACCGAATGTTGTTAATAAAAAGAAAGAAAGCTCCTCTTCTGAAGAAGATAGTGATGATGAAGAGACGAATAAGAAAGCAAAAAAACCAAATGCTGTCTCTACACCAGCTGTAAAATCAGATGGCAAAAAAGGATTAAAACGGAAAGCTGAAGATGATGACGATGAAACTGAAGAAGTTGCACCTAAACAATCTAAATATTCGAATTTTATTCAAGGAAATAGTTTTAATGGTAGCTTTAATAATAGTGGTGGAAATAATGATCGAAAGGTATTTATTCTATTTAATTGAATTAAAAAAAATCTACCTCAATTTTATTAGTAAATGTCTAAAAATTGGCAATATTGTTGATTTTTAGCATAGTAGTCCATTTCGAAGGGTGCGTGAGGATGAAGTCGAGGTAGATCCCAGATTGAAAGACAATTCATTTGAAGCAAAGGTGGGTAACGTGCGAGCACTTTTTTTTTAAATTGTGCAACTGGTATGCGATTTTTTAATAATAATTATCGACAATAGATGATAAATTCCAGATTTCGCACGTTGCCTATATTTCGCCTACCGGTTGTACTAATTTCCCTTTTTTTTTCTCTCTTTTTCGTAATTGAATATAGAACGAAAGTCAAGAAAGACGTCATTCATTTGGTAATGGAAATCGTGGGGGTGGGCGAGGCGGCCGGGGGGGTCGTGGTGGTTTCAGAGGTGGCCGTAATAATGATGGTGGTGGTGATGGTCATGATGGTTTTCGAAATAATCGTGGTGGTCGTGGTGGTGGTGGTGGTTTTAGAAATTCGTTTGGTGGTAATAGAGGTGGTTTTAATAATAGTCGCGGTAATGATAATCAAAGAAAAAGTTTTGGATTTGATAAACCACAAGAAAATAAAAAAACTCTATTTAATTAAATAATTATTGAAGTATTCGTAAGTATTTTTGGTTTTTGTTTTAAAATGGAAAGCTCTTCAATCCACCAGTAGTAAAAGATATTCTTGTTATTTACTGGTCGCAAAAGAGAGCCAGATTGATTATAATTTCATCATTAATTTCATTAAAACTCGTCTATTTTTAATGATTTTAGTGGAATTATAACAAGAATTATCATTTTAATGCAGTAATTATCAATTATTAATAATTTTAATTATTTTTAGTTTAATGCAAGGGGATCGTGGGGCGAACGAGCAAATCAAGTTTTGAAACATGCAAGAGGAAAATCATTTAGACATGAGAAAACAAAGAAAAAACGCGGCTCTTATCGTGGAGGATACATCGATACATCAGTTAATTCCATTAAATTCGAATAGATTTAATTTAGTATATGTAGATTGAAATTCATTTTGCTACAATTTATAGTTCTAACTTCATTTCTAAGATTTTCCTTTAATTTTCTTATACGATTTCCGTTCAAATTATAGACGATTATTACTATTTTTGAATCTGTGATGACAAAAAGATTGAACAATTGGGATTTGATTGTCGCAAATTCAACTATGTTTAAATGTTTGATGTGTAGCATTTATAAAAAATTATTGAAGTAATATAGTTTCTCTTCAAAATTTAAGTTGTACATATAAAAATAGGTTTGTTTTCCCTTCACTATTCTACGAGTATTTTCTTTAAAATAAAGTTTTCATAGTATCGAGACATTTTCTTAAATGCTTATTGCGTTTTTCAGCTATTTGTGGAAAATTAGTGTTTTATACAAGCTAATTCTTTGTTTTAGTATCTGAAGTTTTGCTTGAAAATTCATATTTTTCATTAGAAAGTCAAAATTCAATTGAAAATTACAATTCTGTCGGGTGAACAAAATCGGGTATACTACCGCCTTTCCTACTCGTTATGCAAACAATTTTCAAGTGTCATGGAGCAGCATTGCCAACAATATAAATTACTTCAACACTATCACATATTGACAATATTATTTTGACAATTACACATTTCATTTAGAGCAAGTAAGTATAAAAATGTAGAAACTTTCCAATTGTTGCTATTTTTGTAATAATTGAAAAGCTAATAATTATTTTAAACGGAATTGAGTAAATAATTGTGGGGAAATTTATTTTTCGTCTATTGTCAATATTGTTCTCCCTAGAACGAAACGTCCAATGGCGGCGCGCCGTTCAGTCACTTTGTATCTCCCATAAATAAAACATAATTTTTCATTTAATTTCTAATCTATAAATAATTTGGAAATTTATTGTGTGTACCGTTGTTGTATAGTGAAATCCACCGATTTTATAGAAATTTTAATAAGCGGCGAAAACTCGTAAGGAATTCGTATTAGATTATCTTGGAAAATTCATTAAATTTCGACGATATCAATATTTACGTCACCCTATCCTAAGTGACAAAAGTACATAAATTTTATTATTTATCGTTGATAAATCGGTTTTGTTTCAAGTGATTCTATTGTATATTCTTATCATTTCTCCTCGATTAATTTTTACAGTTAGATAAGCCTGAATTTTGTCTCGTACCGAAAAATTATGTTTGCTACCTTTAAATATTTAGTAATTAAACTGTAAGTTAATTAGTTTATTTTTTTATTGTTGTAATTTTGTTGTTTTGCTCGAATAGGTCTCAATGTTGATGTATGAATGATGGAACAAACACCTGATTCGAGTCCATGTCTTCATCAGCTAAGTGTCACAGGTAAGCCATAAATTTGGCTTGAATTTTATTTATAAATCTGCATCTATTGTTATGAATATTGTGCAATAATAGTTTTTCGGTGTTTTTGTTTAATTTTAACAATTGTATCTATGTTATTGTGAATAATTCATAGGAATCAATCCAAGGTCAATATTTATTGATATTATTTTTTGTCTTCTGCTACAATAAAACTGTTCAATTTATAAATTCAAACGAAATTTAATTAACTCGTAGACGGTTTAATAGATCGATTGTTTTTAGTTAGAAAGTGAAAATTTCGTAAGTTCATGTTCATTTCCTTCACAACAAAGTTCTGCTTGAGCTCAAATTCATGAATTGTATCAATCGTGTATAATTAATGGAAATTACCGAATTTTTTTATTGTTTAGACTTTTCTAGAAATCCTATTTAATTGTATTTTCTCTCCAGTTGAATGTGCCCATTTGAAGAACAACACATTTCTACGTCTATGTCCATATGTTGAATTATTAGTTGATGGTCAAAATTCACGTAAAACTGAAACTGTAAAAAATACAGCCCAACCAAAATGGAATGAAAAATTCACATTATTAGTAACACAACAATCGAAAATATCATTTATTGTGTATGATCGTAATAATTTCCGTAAAGATACATCAATTGGTGAGAGAACAATTGATTTACAACAATTATTATTATTATTCAATGGACGTTTAGATAATATTGAATTAACATTAGATTTAATCAATGATAATAAACAAAGTGAATCTCCAGCGAAAGTTGGTGAATTAATTTGTGTATTAAACGGTTTAAATATTGATTTAACCCCACGTTTTGAACGTGGTGCAATCGCATCAACTAGTAATAGCAGCAGTTGTACTAACAATAATAGTAATAATAATATAATGCCATTAGGACAAAATAATAGTGAATTACAACCGAATAATAACCATCACCGTAGTAGTATATTGAATGGTATTCGAGCTAGAATTCGAACACAAGGTACAGAAAACGAATTACCATCAAGAAGTTCATATCCTGATAGAAGTACAACTAGAGTCTCTACTGTACCGGTTTCACCAGTCTCTTCATCAACATCCAATGGTAAATTCAACAATATTTAATTTTCTAATTAATTGTTGATTGTATATTTAGGGAGTATAGGGCCTCCGGTTACGGTTCCTAACGGTAATATCGTCCATAATGAAGTTGAAGAGAGCCGAAGTGAGGAGCCTCTACCACCCGGATGGGAGATGCGCTACGATACTTACGGACGTCGATATTATGTCGATCATAATACAAAGTAATTATTCTTTTAAATTATTATTATCAAGTGGGAATTACCGGTTTTTCTAATCGTTTATTACGTAGATAATTATGTCGTTTTAGTTTGTCAAAATTATGAAATATTGTAACAAATTGACAAATTTACAATGGAAAAAAGACGATTTTAGGTGGTAAATTTGATGGAAAATTTCACATATTTCAATCCAATTAAGACGTTTTTCCCCAATTAGTAAACACTTACGTGACTATTGTTTTACAATAATCATATTAGAAGTGAATTTCTAAATGTAATGATATAACTATATTTTCTATTCGTGCATCTTACGGATTTTCCTATAAATGAAGCACGCTATCGGACAATTAATTTTTATTAAATTAGGTTCTTTCGCATTTTTAATTCATGAAATTTTCGGAATTAAAACAAATAATTAGAAAGTAGACAGTGATAATTGAATATTAAATAAATTTCCTCAATTATTTAGTCCACATTTTAAATGATTATTTTTCAAATATAAAATTGATAAATTTGATTGCAAATTTCGTTCGAATAGCCGCTTTAGTTGTAGTAAATGTATTTATAAACGGAGATTCCTTTAAAACGTAGTTGACTTGGTCAGGTTTGTTCAAAAATAAACCAATGAGTAACGTGTATGTGGTAATAAATTTTAAAAATAATTTATTAATTTATAAACATTGAAATGTAGATCTACAAGTTGGGAACGTCCGCAACCGTTACCACCCGGTTGGGAGATGCGCCGTGATCCTAGAGGTAGAGTCTATTATGTTGATCATAATACAAGAACAACAACATGGCAACGGCCAAATAGTGAACGTTTACAACATTTCCAACAATGGCAAGGACAACGCCAACATATCGTCCAACAAGGCAACCAAAGATTTCTATATCCACAACATCAAGCCGGTACAGTAGCTGGACCATCTACTTCAACACCAGATGATGATGATGGTTTAGGAAGTTTACCACCAGGCTGGGAGAAACGCGTCCAACCTGAAGGTATTCATTAATTAACTTCAATTATTTAATTATTAATTTATATGTAAAATAGGTCGTGTATATTTCGTTAATCATAAAAATCGTACAACCCAATGGGAGGATCCGCGTACACAAGGCCAAGAAATACGCGAATTAGACGATACACCATTACCACCAGGTTGGGAAATACGTTATACAGAAGAAGGTAAAATCTATTTTGTTGATCATAATACAAAAACAACAACATTTGATGATCCACGTCCTGGTGCACCGAAAGGACCAAAAGGTGTATATGGTGTACCGAGAGCTTATGAACGTTCATTTAAATGGAAAATTAGTCAATTTCGTTTTTTGTGTCAAAGTAACGCCCTACCTAGCCATATAAAAATTCAAGTATCTCGACAGACATTATTTGAAGATTCATTTCATACAATTATGAGATTACCAGCTTATGAATTGCGTAGACGTTTATATATTATATTTAAAGGTGAAGAAGGTTTAGATTATGGTGGTGTTAGTAGGGAATGGTTCTTTTTAGTATCCCATGAAGCATTAAATCCAATGTATTGTCTATTTGAATATGCCAATAAGAATAATTATAGTTTACAAATAAATCCAGCCTCATATGTGAATCCGGAACATTTAACATATTTCAAATTTATTGGACGATTTATTGCAATGGCTCTATATCATGGACGTTTCATTTATTCCGGCTTTACAATGCCATTCTATAAACGTATGTTGGGTAAAAAATTAATTATGAAAGATATTGAAAGTATCGATCCGGAATTTTATAATTCATTAGTCTGGATAAAGGAGAATAATATTGATGAATGTGGTTTAGAATTGTATTATAGTGTTGATTTTGAAGTATTAGGACAAGTTGTACATCACGAATTGAAAAAAAATGGCGATAAAGAACGTGTTACTGAAGACAATAAAGAAGAATATTTAACATTAATGACTGAATGGCGTATGACTAGAGGTATCGAACAACAAACACAAGCCTTTCTAGACGGTTTCAATGAAGTTGTACCAATTGAATGGCTCAAATATTTCGATGAACGCGAATTAGAATTGTTATTATGTGGTATGCAAGAGATAGATGTTGAGGATTGGCAACGACACACTATTTACAGACATTATACAAGAAACAGTAAACCTGTAACATGGTTTTGGCAGGTATTCAAAAAAAACCACAATAAAAATTATCGAAATTACTCGAATTTTCTGTTGCAGTTTGTGAAACAATCAGACAACGAAAAACGTGCTCGATTATTGCAGTTTGTTACTGGAACTTGTCGGGTACCGGTTGGTGGTTTCGCTGAATTGATGGGCTCAAATGGACCACAGAAATTCTGTATAGAGAAAGTTGGTAAAGAATCATGGTTACCGCGATCACATACATGTTTTAATCGTTTAGATTTACCACCGTATAAAAGCTATGAGCAATTAGTTGAAAAATTAACTTACGCTATTGAAGAAACTGATACTTTTGGTCAAGAATAATTCGTACAATTTCAATTTATGACTGTACCTGATGATAATAATAATGATGATGGTAATATTATTCTTGGCTTAATAAGAGTTGGTTATAATAAGGGGGGTGAACTTTTCTATACAATACATATTTATATAAAATACGATTCTATATTTTTACAGTATTTGTTTATGCGGTGCAATTAACTAATTAAAATTGTGTTTTATTGTGATAATAGAAAACTTATGGCCTATTATTATCCAAATTTGGTTTTTATTTTGTGTGCATTCCAACTATTTTCGAGCAAAAATCGATTAATTCTGAATGTTCAGACCTCATTTATTTTCTTTGCGTTATCCTTATAGACTTAAGTTCCAAATAAAAACAGATGTAAATAGATTATAAGCTTGTAAATAATAAAATCAAGAGATTAAATTATATAAACAATTTATTGTATTAGTTTTAATCAATAACAATTCAACTATCACATTTTAAAGAATTTATTGAAAAATCCCCAATTTGGTGGATCTATACCCGGCCGATCGTCGTTATTTCTAGGCGGAAAATACTTCTCAACTTCATCTTTTTCAATATTAATAAAATTCTCAGTAATCGTCTCTTTACCGTCCTTATCTATACGTTTTATCACCGTGTACTCTTTATCGCCATTTTTACGTGTTATGCGCGTCTCCTCGTTACCTTGACTGTCTCTAAACGTATTCCGCGTCTCAACCGTCTGTTGGAAAAATACAAAATAAGCCGATTTATATCAAAGAAATTAAAAAAAATACCCCATCAGGATTCATTATTGTTGACATATTTTTACTAAAACTTTGGAAATTTCCGTGGGGCATTACAGATTTCTTGCGGCCCCCGTCGAAAATTGTATCCAAATTCGTAATATCCAGCCTGAAATTGCCCCATTACTTCTCGAATTAATTTCAAAACAAATTGGGGTAATTGTAGGGCTTGTGGGCTATGAAGTCGAATTAACCGACTAATAGCATCAGAGAATCCCACAAGCTCTACTCGTACCCAATTACCAACTTTCCATCCACATCTTTGTCCTCTTTAGGTTGATTTCGTCCATGAGAACTCTCTTCATAGCCTGGTTTTAAGAAACGATCTCGCAACTCTCCAGAACCGCCATTTTCTCCACTATCGTCTGTAATTATTTAGTTACTAATCTGATAAAAAACTGGTATATCGGGAATTACCATATTCAAGTTGATTATTGAATTGTCCCAAACTACCACCGAATTGGCCGAAAGGAAGTTCTCGAATAAAATTACCAAAACCAAACGATTTCAACATTTCATCCATTTGTTGTTCAAAATAACGACTGATTTCCAACGGATCAGAAAAAATACTAAAATGTTGATCCTCCCTAAACGGCGAGTCTAGAGGACTACGAAATAATTGTTTTAATTGGCAAATTTGGGTTAAATTGACAAAATCCTCACGTTTCATCGCGATGGTAATCTTTCCATGGATTTTTCTCGGAGCTACAATGACGAATTTTGTTGAATTTATCAACCACAATTCGTTATAAACCTACCTGTTTGTGTTTGGTAGATTTTCTTGGTCTCGGTTTGTTGGAAGGCCTAAAAAGGCCCTAAATCTGTCGTAGAAATTCATATGAAATTTTGGAAGATTCGAGCAAATATTTTGACAGATGACAGCTGTCAAGAATACCGTGATGTTGCCAAATTGTTCAAAGAATACACGAATAATACTAATTTACATCAAAAAGAAAATCGCTAAATTTATAAAATTCTATAGGATTCAATAGAATTCGGAAATATTCTAGTTTTATTGTTATAAATTAAAAATCATCACGAACACTATTCGAACTTTGTAATATTGACGAAGAACGCGAGATTGCCGTTCGTTGAAATTTTGGTAAATTTGAGGATTTCCGAACTATGTTTATTGGTAACAATTAAAAATCTGGATACGGTTAGTTCTTAGATCTGTACTTTAAAATTGTAAAACTTATTTCTTAACAATTTTCGCCTTAATTACCCCAACTGTTCTTAAATATCTAACAATAAACGGTGTGGCTGTCAATGTTACCATGATTCGTACAGGTGCAAACACCTTATGGACTGCATAGGCAATAGCGAAAGTTCCAGCATTTTCAGCAATCTTCTCGGTAGTCCCGCCGGTAATACCAAGCGATTCTATAAATTTCCGTACATCCAATCCACTAGAAAAACAACATTAATAATTGTTATAATTCCGTTGAAACACTTAAATACTTCGAGACTAATAGATAAAAAGTACCCAGCGATACCAAGGATATAGCCACATGGAATACAATAACCGTCGACCCATACTGTTTAACAGCTTCTTTCAATTTAGCTGCCGATGTAGCTACTTGCGGTTTAGCATCTGGTGTCTTTTCTTCCGTAGTTTTCGTGTTTTGATATCGTTTCAAGACATTTGCGTTGTTACCCAATTTCGGAAGTATTAAAGGTCGATTATGTTGAATTATCGGATGTATACAATTTGTAGTTTTTGAATGCAATCGAGATATTGTAACAATTTGCCATTGTTTTGGATTTCTTCTTAAAAATAAACGGGTAAATTCCATTAAATAACAACTAAAAAGAATTACAATTTTGTTCAAAATGAGAAATTATAATCGATTATTCAGCGAAAATATTGACAAGATAAATTTATTGAACATTGTTTACCTAAGAACCGAAGACGCTCGAGTATCTGTCAAAAATGCATGAGTAAAATACACTCCACCACATTATCTGGCGTATTACCCAAAAATTGTAAAATTTGAAAATCATTCTCTATATCGAGTGGTCCTGTCATTTTCTCAGTTGGTTATATCGTAACTTTATTCGACTAATTGAAAAATACTAGACATTCAAATTTAGAAAAGTATGAATCGAGCTACGACACTTTGTTGTTAAACATAGCCAACTGAGATAAATTGCCGTGATATAAAACCTAGAAATTGATAATTTTGTAAAAACTCTTTTATTCAAATAATTGTTTCAACCAAATAACAAAAAGGAGTAATTGTTTGAATGCTAGGAACTTTAATATAAACTTCCTAAAAATGCATCCATTATCACAATGTGAATTAAAATATTGCAACATTCTAACAATAACAGATGAATGTTGTTGGTATTTAAGGAAAACTTAATTATTTCCTGTAGTGGACAATTTAACGAATTTTTCAAATAAGTCTACTGATTGGACAACTTTTCCAGTATGTTTAAATGACAATAACAATTCTGAAAATGTTGTACTTTTAACCTCGAATAAAAATACAATTTTTCTAGTTTTAGATCTATCTATTTTTGTTTTCTTCAATCATTTGGGCATCAGTTTTTGGCAGTACTTTAATAAAGGAGTCTTCTTTCTCCGAATGATATAGACTTCGTTCTTTTGCTTTCTCTTGTTCCGATTGCCATTCGACCTAAATTATCAATAAATTAACAAATTTATAATAGCGTGATTTAATTGAAAAATTACCTTTTGTTTGTGTTGTTGGACGGCATCTAAACACCGATCTAGTACCATTTTTTCGGTTAAAACCCCATCTTCGGAAGCATAAGCGGCCGCTTGCCAGGCAACACCCAATTTAGCAATCTCTCTACCGGACATACCTTTCGTCATCTCCGCCATTTTACTACACAAAGCACCATAATCGAAATTATCAACTTTCAAACGACGTTTCCCCTCAGTCGCCGGTTGTAAAACGAATTTATCGAAATATAAACGTATAAGACGTTCGCGTTCTTCTAAACCGGGCAATTGAAATTCCACCATTTCATCTAAACGATCATTAACAGCCCAATCGAATTGTTCTGGTGTATTTGAGGCTAATACCAACATAAATTTACTACTTTGATCACCGGTTCTATATAAAAATGCATTTAATGTTGCACGTAAATCTTCAGAGATATGTTCCGATGAACGTTTACGTAAGAAAGCATCAGCTTCATCGACAAATAATAATAAACCTTTACGTGTACTCGTTGCCCAATCGAACACTTTATGGATTGCTGTTACACCATCTCGGCCCATTGGTGATACATCACCGCCAGTCAAAATCGCATAATCCATACCCGAATGCTTGGCCAATTTCTAAAATTTAAACAAATTTAAATAAAGAGTGTTCCACGATAATCTTCGCAGTAAGTTTCGTTTCTTATTCAACCGTTTGTCGGTATTGCTGTTTGATTGCTGTTAGAGTTATAGATCAGTGAATTATAAATCAATTTTGAATTATTTAATATTTCATCTAAATAAATTCCTTTTCAAATTCACGGGTCGGCAACCTGTATTACCGACAAGTGGCTGAAATAAGAAGCGACTTACACGCGAAAATGATTGGTATTCCCGATATTAAAAAATTACCTTAGCAAACATAGTTTTACCCGTTCCAGGAGGTCCATGCATTAAAATATTCCTATACATCCCCCTATTTTGTTTCGTATTCTTTGTAGCTATAGCAATATCACGTAATCTTCCCTCTAATTTCGGTGCTAAAATCACCCCAGATAGAGCATCCTGTTGTTTTGTTCGCAGTTTCTTTAGTGATTCAATCGGATGTTTTAATGTTTCCAAAAATGAGAATCTTGAAGTTTCACGAACTAGTGACGGTTTGCCTGTTTAACAACAATTTAGAAAAAATATTTCGACAAAGAAATTAATAATTCACCTAATCTAGCTTCGATATATCGAGCTGTAACCCCAGTTGTACCTTTAGCTGTATAAATACCAAGAGCTAGAAGAGAAATACCACCAGCAGCAGTTAAGACTTTATCCCAATCGGTTAATAGAGCATGGACACCGGTACCGACAACCGAACCTGCAGTTCTACAATTTCATTATTTTGGTAAAATTTGGTTTTATTGAAATCTTACTTGATACTTTCAAGAACTGTTATTCGGTTTTCTGCCGCTTTTAATCGCAATTGTTCTAAAGTTAAATCACGATTTTCTCTATCGATTTTTGCTTTGGCCCTCAATTCGGCTTCAACGCGTTTCATTTCGTTTTGATGTCGCAATTCCATTTCGTGTTCTATTGTAGCTTTACGCATAGCTTCTTGTTTAGCCACCGATTCTTCTTGTCTAAAAATTCAGTTTTTACAAATGTTTAATTGAAATTCAATTCGAATTTACCGTCTTAAATTTTCTTCATTCATTCTTTGTTGTTGTGCTAGTTGGTCATCGTAACGTTTCCTAGCCAATTGGTCTTGATATTGCGCACGAGCCTGATGTTGTCTGGTTTCTTCCTGTAACAATTTCCGTTTCTCCTCAGCTTCAGCCCGTTTTGCTTCGATTTGCATTTGAGAAATATGCGCCTCATACTCTTTAATTTTAGCCTGTTGTTCAACCTGCCTTGTCTGTTCTTGTAATTTGGACAATTCCAACGCGTCTTTAGCATGTTCTAGAAAACGATAGAAATCCGTTTGTATCGTTATGCAATCAGGTTGTTCTCAACTCACTTGATTTCTCCAATTCGCGTGCAGCTTGAGCGGCCCTCTCGAGGGCTGTTGAATCGAACCTGTACGCCTCCATGGCCCGCCGTTCCGATTTCGTCAAGTTCAATTGATCGGTACCGTCATTTCCAGAACCACCACTACCGGCACCACCACCAGTTGGGAGGCCGCCCTGGGACATATCGGGCGTTTGATCCCGATTCCTTCCATAGCCGAATATCCACGACATTTTCGTTTGTATTTGTCAGAATTTTGAAGAAAATACACTAGCAAGAAAAACGTGCCGAAAATTACAGGTTAGGTATCATATTACGTCAGTTTTGGTACTTTGACAGGCGTGAAGTTGGCTGCACATCCAGCGACATCTACAACAAAACTCTAAAATTTCCGCAATTGAGAATTAAAAAAAAATAATACCATTTCAAGCATTTACTGGAATAATTCCAATTATTTCAAAGTTTTTCTATGTTTATTACACTATTTCATCTTAATTTATTTTATCAATACTTCTATCTACAAACTTAGACGATACGTTTTACTGCGGAATCCTCTCGTTACTGCCAACCTAACAGCACTAATTTGGTTACAAATCGTAAGTAAGGTTATGTTTGTTTTGATTGATGGTTGATTTGAAAATCTCGAAATGTTGTCACGTTCGAGAATAATCCATCGGCCGATCAATTTAACCCGTTCGATAACAACGAAAGAAAAATTAAACGAAATAATTCGTGTCAATCATGCTGGTGAATTGGGCGCTGATGTGATTTATGCCGGCCAAATGGCGATTTTAGGTAGTTCATCTAAAGCGCAATTAATCCAACATATGTGGGATCAAGAGAAACATCATCGTGCAAAATTCGAGGAATTAATTCGTAAATATCGTGTACGTCCGACGGTAATGACGCCAATATGGAATGTTGCTGGTTTTCTATTGGGCGCAGGTAGTGCCCTGTTGGGGGATAAAGCAGCAATGGCATGCACGGTAGCTGTTGAAGATGTGATTGTTGATCATTATAACGATCAATTGAGAACGTTAATGGAAGATCCGGAAGTTGATAAGGAATTATTGGAGACTATAAAGAAGTTTCGTGATGAAGAACAGGAGCATCACGATACTGGAATTGATCACGGGGCTGAACAGGCGCCGTTCTATAAATTTTTAACACAGTCGATCAAATTGGGGTGTAAGGGGGCTATTGCCATTTCTAAAGTTATATAATTGTAAATATTCGTCGATATAATAAAAGTAAATTCAGCGGGTTTCAGTAATCTTATTTTACTGTCTCACTATTGACTGTTTCAGATACAACAGTTTCTTCTTTTAAAGTTCTGAAACTACTTGTATTTGAATATTTTAGAGCGTTTGTTAAATATTTGAGTTATTTAATTTGTTTACTTAATTAACAATGAATCATTTTGTAATAGTGCGCTTGTAAGTTTACTTTGTTGAAGAAATCGTAACTATTCCAAGTACTTTACATCTCATTACTGATTTGTACAATTTATCTAATTGAATCCATTAGGACTAGTCATGTACTAAGGTCGTCAATGTTAATTATTTGGATACTTAATAAAATAAGTATAGATTAATTCTATATATTTGTGAATAAAAGACAAAGAAAAACTAGTAAATTACAAAATAACAAACGGAAGATCAAATTAATCAAGTTTTATCACTTTATCCTTGAAGCGAATAAAAATCCTTTCCTTCAAACGAGAAAAGCTGTATTTTCTTAAATCAATAACACCTCAATCAATAGTAAATTCAAATTAATATCGGTAGTGGATTGACAATCAGACTAATTTAAAAAAAGCTTCCAAGATGTTCTCGAATTTTTGTTATTCAAGACAAGACTTTATCGTCTTTAATTAATAATTCCGCCAGAATTAGAGTGGGGACTGAATTTTCTTTAAATTTACAAACGAAATAAATTCAGTTTTCCGACTCAACTTTAAACAAAAATTGCGTCCCATCCTGCTGAAATGGATCGTTTGAAAAACTTGAAAACGAAAAAGTCCGATTTTATCAACAATAACAACAATTGTCTAATTGATCGCATTGCAGATTGAAGAATAATTGGGGTCAACGTACAAGTCTTGAAAAATCTCTAATTGCAGCCGTAACAATTCTGCTCTTATTGGCTATCGGTCTGTTGTTGAAGTCCGTATTTTTTCCGTTCGATTACAAATTCAAGAATGTCTGCATGACGGAACGGTGTGTACGCAGTGCGGCCAAATTTTTGAAAAACATGGACCCCGACGTGGACCCCTGTGTGGATTTCTACGACTTCACTTGCGGCAATTTCATCAAGACCGCCCATATTGCCGATAATCAAATGGGGATAAGTCCAGCAACTCATATTTTGTAAGGCATTATTCAAATGTAATTGATTTAATTATTTTCGTTAATTTCAGTAAAGACTTCGAAATCCGAATTCGTGAGATCTTCCAAGAACCAATCAAAGATCACGATTTACATTTCGTGAAATTAATGAAAGCCACATACACTGCTTGTTTAAATAGTTCCAAATACGAACAAGAAAATCTCGAGAATTACTTGAAATTGATCAAAGATTTAGGCGGTTGGCCGGTTCTGGACGGTAACAATTGGAATTCGCGGGATTTCGATTGGAAGAAAATCTTGTATCGAATACGACCGCTCGGTTTACGCCGAAATTTCTTCGTCAGTCTCTACATAGGCGTCGACGATAAGAACTCCTCGCGTCGTCTATTAACGGTAAGTCTGCTTCTAAATCAAAACAAATTCAATTGAACGCCTCGATTTAGATCAGCCAGGGTTGTGTAAGTGATCGCTTAAAGAACGGCTTCAACGACAGTTACGTTAAAGCAAACTACGAATTGATGTTGAAAACTGCGCTGGAACTTGGTGCGGAAAAGGTGCGAGCTGACGTTGAAATCACCGAACTCCTCAATTTTCGAATCGAATTAGCGAATATTACGATACCTTCCGAACAACGGAAGAATTCCTCATTGGAGTACAATTTAATGACAATTCACGAGCTACAAAGCAAACATCCAAGTTTCGATTGGCTTCAATATATCAACAGTTATTTAGCACCAGTTGAATCAGTCACTGCTTACGATACTGTCAATGTAGCTCTTCCGCAATATTTAACAAATTTAGAAAAGTTATTGGCCAAAACCAGTAAACGCGTAATTGCTAATTATGTTATGTGGCAGTTAATTTGGGATGCTTTCGAATATTTACCGAAAAAATACCAAGATCTTTTTATAGACTACAGAACTGCCGCTTTCGGAAAATTGGAAAGAGAACCGAAATGGAAAGAGTGTGTCGGTGAAGTTTACAAGTAACTACAATAATCTTTTATTGCCATAAATTATAAATCGTATTGATTTCTAGATTTACACTCGGCTTATCGAACATCTACGTGAAACATTTTTTTAAGAAATCGTCAAGGAGTAAAGTTACCGAAATTGTAGCCGATATTAAAAAGTCCTTCATTGAAACTTTGAAGAATACCGGTTGGATGGATCGTAAGACGAAAATTCACGCTTTACAAAAAGCCGAAAAGATGCAAACGATGATCGGGTATGCGGACGAAGTGGCTGACGATAATCGAATCGAAGAATTCTACAAAAACGTATCAATTCTCAATTATTTTGAAATTATATCGACAATTATTTTTATTACAGCTTGATATCGGGACGGAAGAGAATTTGATGAAACTCAACCAAAAGGTTTGGATTTTTTTCAATAATTATCGCACTAGTCGGTTGAAACAGCCGATAATTAAGGGCGATTGGAGAGACAAATCGTACGCTTTCGTTATGAACGCTTTCTACGAACTAACCGACAACAGCATTGGTATTTGTTTAGATAATTTCAATAATTTTGTATAAAATTGTGTTCGTTAGAGCTTCACGCCGGTATGCTTCAAGATCCGTTCTTCGACGAAGACCGTCCGCAATATTTGAATTACGGCTCGATCGGCTATGTGATCGGCCATGAAATCACTCACGGTTTCGACGATGGTGGCCGACAATACGATAAAGACGGTAATTTAGTCGATTGGTGGGAACCGGAAACGAATAAAACGTTCTCCGATAAGGCGAAATGTCTAATTGAACAATACAGTAATTATACAATACCTGGTCTTAATGTGAAGGTGAATGGTAGGAAAACATTAGGGGAGAATATTGCTGATAATGGTGGCATTAAAAATGCTTATCGTGGTTATATGAGATGGTTGGAGAGGAATCATGAAGAATTAATGTTGCCCGGTTTGGATTTTACACCGAAACAAATGTTTTGGGTATCAGCAGCGTCCGTATGGTGTAGTAAATATAAAGACGAGATTATTAAGAATTTTATTAATAATACAGTACATTCGCCTAATCATTATCGAGTTATTGTACCGTTTATGAACTCGGAATATTTCGCTAAAGATTTTCAATGTCCGTTAGGATCGCCGATGAATCCTGTCAATAAATGTCGTGTTTGGTAGATTGCTTGTTTCTTATCAAATCCACCCTTGAAACTTCCCATATCCAAGTATTTTTCAATCAAATTTGCCCCTCTAAATTTCGGTTTAACAGTAAATTTCGACAAAAATGCCGATGATATTCTGCTTATTGATTAAAATTAATAAATTCTTTCCGAAAAGCTAACTTATCGAATTTTGGCCCGATTTCTTCGTTTTAAAGGCCCTAATTTTGTGTTGACTAAAGTTCTTTAGCTCATCTTGCGTTGAAGACAATAAACGGCTTAGTTTTCCTTTTAAAATCGCCAGAATATGGGGAGATTTTACGCAAAATCGATAGATTCATCTGGAAATTCTACTGGTATTGAATGAAAGTGGAGAGGAAGTTGATGCTGGAATAAATCATAAACTGTCGCATTTTATAAAAATAAGTTGTGTGTAATCAGCCTGAAACAGAGTTGGTCCGATTTGGAGACGTTCGTACCGTCAATTTAGTTTAATTCGTACATTTAAACTCATTAAATTTGAAACAGTGTAGGCTCGAATTTAATAGACAACGAAAATGGCTATTTTACCTAAATAGAAGGAAATGAAACATTTCCCTAAATATTCTTGAGGTTGTTTTTGAAAAAATTCGTAACAATTTAATTTTAGAATCTACAACTTAAGTTAATAGAGTCGACTTAAAATTTCAGTATATTCAACCTACATTTAAATTGAATATTCAAGTTGTAAACTAACACTGTTTCTAATAAAACTATTAAATTAATGGGAATACGGAGGCATTAACAATTGTGAAAACACCAACTATAATAATTCTAATCGTCGCCGGGAATGGATTCGAAAAAGTGAGTACCCAAACTAATAAAAAACACAAATTTTTGGTTCAAATTCCAGAACCGTACTGTGTTGGGAGAAACGGACAAAATTGGAGAAATTCCTAATAACAACAATAATCGTAACATTACCGTTTGTTCTGTATTTAATCGTAAGGATCCAACAGAAAGCCGTCGAACAACAGGATAAAAACAACATTTGCACAACTTCAAACTGCATCCAATCCTCGGCTACGATCCTATCGAGAATTGATCCGGCCGTAAATCCATGCGATGATTTCTACAAATTTGCATGCGGCAACTTTCTAAAAACCGCGCAAATTCCGGACGAAAAAGGCGGCATTTCCGGCTTTTCCCAGTTAAGGTAAACTCAGTTATTGCAATCTTAAATCAATAATCGGAACGTTTGGAAATTAGCGACGATGTCGTGGTTCAGTTGCGGGACATCTACGAGGAACCGGTAAAAGGCGACGATATCCGGCCGTTGAAACTGATGAAAATGTCGTATCAATCCTGCATGAATACAACGCAAATCGAGAAGGACAGTCTCGATTATTTTCGACGATTATACAAGAAGTTGGGCGGCTGGCCGGTGCTGCAGGGCACCAATTGGAACGAACGGAATTTCGATTGGAAGAAACTGCTCTACAATATGCGGAAACTCGGATTAAAACGCAATTTATTCTTCACAATTTACATCGATGCCGATTATAAAGATTCAACAAAACACACCCTTACAGTTAGAAGAATATTACAGTTATATTGAATATTTTTTAAAATTTGTAAATTTACAGATAGCGCAGCCTTGTTTTTCGTATAAATGGTTCAAGAAGGGCTTCAACAGCACCTATGTGAAAGCTCTCTATGAATTTATGGTGGAGACGGTTACGATTCTAGGAGCTGAACGGGTTCGAGCCCTGGCCGAGATGCGGGAATTAATCGATTTTGCAATAAAATTATCGAATGTAAGCTTAGTAAATTAATATAAATGATTTCAATTCACCGTAATTTCCCTGGTTCAAGATTATAATTCCGCATGAAGAGCGTAAAAACGCTAGTCTGGCATATAATCCGATGACTATCCGACAATTACAACAGGAATTCTCGAGCATCCCCTGGCTGCAATTCATTAACGTCTATCTGTCGCCGATCGAGATGATGATCTCCGATGAAATTGTGATCGTTGAATCGCCGAAATTTCTAGGCGAATTAGAGGATCTACTGTTGAAAACACCGAAGCGGTCTCTCTGTTAATTTCTTTTAAATTCGATTTTAATTTAGACAATTTAGGATTCTAGCCAATTATATGTTTTGGTATTCAACTCCACTCCGATTCTTTCCGGAAGTTGTCCGAAAGAAACAGTTAGAATTCGAAAAAGTCGCTTATGGTAATACGGCTCAGCGGCCGAGGTGGAAGGAATGTGTAACTTCACAAAGGTATGTTGGATTATTTAAGAATTTATTCGGCGATTTCGTGTGAATGATTTATGAAATTTCGCTCGCCTTGACATTTCTGGACGTCGATGACAGTGCCAATAAATTATTTGCAGCACAAAGACCTGGACTTAATCAGGCAAGTCCAGCTTGCCGTTAATTCTCCCTCTTGGCGGTTTTCTTCAGAAATTTTGCTAACATGGGATGGCTACTTCTTCACGACTGTACAACTCGAATTTTAGAGGTGAAACTTGTGAAAATCGCACCTGTTTCGGTTTTATTTTAAAATTTTCCACAGCGCCAATCGGCGTCATTTATAATAAATGAATTGTCGGTGGATGATTTATTTTACAACTCAATTCCATTCTATACAGTATAAAAAATGTGCCTCATAAATATTTATTTAAATAAATGTTAGTTCCATTCGTTTTTATTAACTTTCGAAATTTTTGTTATAGTTTCAGTTTCTCGATCGCCACTTCTTACGTTTATATCAAACGTTATTTCAACGAAGACAAGCGCGACAAAGTCAAAGAATTAGTTGAAGATATCCAAGACGCTTTCCGGGATCGTTTGAGATCGTTGGATTGGATGGATGAGACAACGAAACACAATGCTCTGTTGAAATTAGATCGAATGCGCAGTTATATTGGATATCCGAACCGACTATTGTACGAGAATATCGAACATTACTACAATAATGTAAAGTGTACGAAATTTATTGGGGGAACTAATTTAGCCAAATACAATTTCAGTTAGAGCTCGATCTTAATGAGTTCCCGTTGGAATTAGCTTTGAATATTTCCAATTTCGCGCACATGCACTACGTGAAACGGCTAAGGGAGCCTGTCGAGAAGCACAATTGGAAGGATCAATCGTACTCGTATATTGTTAACGCTTTCTACAGTAGAACCGATAATATGATTGGTGATATTTAATAGAATTTATAAAATTTCCGGCTTATTGTTGGCATTTTGTAGAATTACCAGCCGCCGTGCTGCAAGGCAATTTCTACAAC
Organism: Hycleus phaleratus; assembly: GCA_013841185.1. Taxonomy (NCBI): domain Eukaryota; kingdom Metazoa; phylum Arthropoda; class Insecta; order Coleoptera; family Meloidae; genus Hycleus; species Hycleus phaleratus. Next base: position 67,383 of record JACDRP010000134.1, read on the forward strand.
CCCAACCGTCCAAATTACATGAATTATGCAACAATTGGCGAAATAATCGGTCACGAAATTACGCACGGTTTCGATGATATCGGCCGACAATTCGATCACGTTGGTAATTTAATCGACTGGTGGCTACCGGTTACGAATCGAACATTCTCACAAAAAGCCAATTGTTTCGTACAACAATACAACAAATATTATCTGCACGAAATCGAGATGAATTTGAACGGTTTGATGAATTTAGGCGAAAATATCGCCGACAATGGCGGCATTAAAATAGCCTATCAGGGCTATGGGAAGTGGCTGGAGAGGAACTCCATCGAGATGATTTTGCCGGGATTGAATTTTACGCCGAGACAATTATTTTGGATTTCGGCCGCAACAACGTGGTGTAGTAAATATACGAAAGCTTCATTGAAGAATTTGGTGTTGAATGGGCATCATGCACCCGATTATTATCGCGTCATTGTGCCCTACATGAATTCGGAAGATTTCGCCGAAGACTTCCAATGTCCATTAGGTTCAAATATGAATCCGGTTAGTAAATGCAAAATATGGTAATTATCTTCAATTTCTACCATCAATTATCGTAATTGTACAATAAAAATTGTTAACAATAACTATAAAGAGGTTTTATTGCTAATTAACCAACTCATATACAGAGTCTTTCATTTAAAAGTATACAGCTTATTATTTGAAGAGCGATTTGGACAATATTCTAATGATTTATAGGAGAGTCCTTGGAGATCATTTTACTACAGTTTGAGCCTCGTCCAAAAACACTCACTTTAGATAATATTACAATTTTCTCCCTTTAGTTGCAAATTTGCAATCTTTGTCGATGGACCATTGAAAAATCCGTCGCGGACAATCAAGTCCTTTAGACCAACTTGCCGATGAGCTACGAGGCTCAAATTTTGGCAAAATAATCTCTGGGAGTCCTCCTATAAATCCTCAAAATATTTTTCGAATCGCCCGTCAAATAATCGGCGCTGCTGTATAAACGATGTAGTTTTAAGTGAAAAGCACTGTAGAGACGTGTTCTTTGATATTTTTGGATACGCATAATTAACATGACAGCATTAATTATCATCGTTAATTCGACGTTAATAAATGATGAAAACTGGCCTCTTCACTTTGTTGTATTTTTTTAAATACTTTGTTCGAAACTAGCCATCTACAAAGGTCATATGATCTTGATGAAATATTGAGAACTATTAAAAAAGAGAGTTGTTAGAGGACTTTATTAATTCATCAGACTTGGTGTCGTAAATGACTACCTTTTCATTAAACACTAACATTGTTTCACTCGACAGTAATTTAGTTAAAAAAAACTCAATAATAAATTAGCATCTACACGCATAATTGTGATCTATTATTGTCGTTTTTTTGTTATTTGTTAAAAAAAGGAAGTTGATGCACGATGATTATAAACAACAAAACTTCGACATTGATTGTGTAGTTTCCAGTCCAGATCAGTGCTCATTTATCAATTTTTTCCTCATCAAAACACTACAACAATGCCAAACAGGTATTAGTTACTATTAATAATTACTAGAAGCATCATTAATTTATTAAACTTGTTAATTTGTAATTTCCAGACAAGATTCGTGGTGGAAACGCAAATCAAGGGCTGAACGAAAATTGACAATAATCGCTTGTGGTTTATTGGTTTTGGCGCTAATTCTAACAATCTCATTGATATTCTGTCGGACGATACGTAAGTTTTAATTTGAAAACTTGATTGTTTGGTTGGAAATGCGAATCTATACGGTTTCACCAAATGTATTTTTATGCGATTGTGAAACTGATTTATCGGCCAATTTATGTAATCTCACATGTTTGTTGCTGTGTTTTCTTGTTTGATTTTATTTTTATATTTTTTGTTCGCGAATTCCTTTGGCCGTGCGTGAAATTGAGACGAAAGTAAAAGTGATTTAAGACGATAGTGTTCCGATTTTCGCCAATAAACAACCTTATTGCTACCGTTTTAGTGCAGTTTCAATCTTAAATTATTGAATAGACGGATGTTTTTAATTAAATCCAATACGAAATGTGAATTTGCGGTTATTTCATACTTTATATTGGTAGATAAAAACAAATTACTCCTCTACACTATAATTTAATTATTTTGAATTTACTGCTTCCTATATTGTAGGATAAGTAGTTTGCATTCTTATGGTTGCACGTAATGATAAATTAAGACATCAAATATCATATTTTCCGTGTAAAAGAGAACTAATAAATTCAAATTTACAAAAATCTCGCTAAATAATGCAACGAATAGCGCGTGAGGCCAGACAGGGGCGTAGCAAAAGACTACTTTCCAATATTCCGGTGACGAGAGAATATTCAAGTCAACCTTTCAAAAGCTCCTTTCTAACTCAAAAATTAATCATTCAGTGAGAGAATGTCACAAGAGTTGACCAAATTGCCTCCGTTTGCAGCTTAAGATTCGCTAACAGAAATATCAAAAGAAATTGTGCGCAAACTATCAATATTCATTCGATAAAAAATTCGATTTTATGAGTTGCTTCGTTCATAGAAAACAATTAATAGAGATAAACAGTAATTAATTTGAACCTTGAGATTGTTTCGAGTAATTATTTCAAATAACCCTTCACTTGTAGAAAATTTAAGTCGCCTAAGGGTAGCGAAAAAGAGGGAATATTGAAATGGAGTGAATCACGTGTGAGATAAGACACAGGCGTATCAAGAGAGACTTTACTGTTGAATTAAGGTTCTCCTACTTTAACCCTATTTACTCGAGCCAAATTGACTGAAAATAAGCTGTTTTAAAGCATACCTAGGTCTGGAGAGCTTTACAAATCTCACTACTAACTCAAGAATTAATAATTTCATCAGAACATGCCTCAAGAGTCAAAATATTTAGTCCAAAAATGATCAAATTGTTCCCTTTTTACGGCTGAAGGTTCTCTAAAAATAGACGATTTCCAACAAAGTTATTAGTGTAGACTTTTGCGGAATTTTCGTAAGATTTGAGAGCTGTTTCTGCTTCTGTTTCAGTACTTTTAACGGACATATAACGGAAATTAGTAATTGAAACTTGAAGGTCTTTTCGATTCGGTGTCTGCAAATTCTCAATATTCAATAATCAAGAACGTACCTGTTTTATGAGATAGCACATTAGATGAAATATCATTAGAAAGTCATTTTCAAAGAGCATCCTAGAATGTTTTTTGTTTTGAAAAATCCCGACAGAGCGTAATCTTGAAGTATTGTTTTGTGCAGTTTTTCAGTTTTTTTTCAAATTTTCCCCTATCATTAGGCAATATTATAAAATTTTCAACGATTTTCTTAAAATTGAAAGTATCTCCAAATTTCCAAGAAATGTTTCAATAGATTCGTTAGTTTTCCGGAAAATTGACAGTAATTTATGGACCTACATTGGGTACATCTTTTTCGATTGTGCGTTCGAAAAATACCAATTTCTAATAATCGATATCTTGTTTGTTTGATGAGATATTGCAATGAATATAGTAACATTAGAAAGAACATTTCAAGAAGTATCTAAGGGTGTATTTTCCCTTGAAAAATGCCAGTTGAAATCTGACTCACAGAAGACAATCTTAGAGCATGCATTTTGTTGTATTTTTCCATATTTTCCAGTGTGATTTTGGCACAATATTATGATTTTTTAATAATTTTCTAACAGTATAAAGCAAATTTCTCAGTAATTTCTAGATAAGCTTGTTAATTTTCTGGAAAATTGTACAAAAAGTTTATAATTTTATTCCGAATCTGTTCCTCTATAACACTTCCGTGGACTTTCTGAAAATTACACTTTGTGCTAGAATTATCAATAATTCAACAAAAAAATCCTTTTAAACTAAGTGTTGCTTTAGTACAAGGCAATTAATAGAAGTAAATAATAATTAACTTGAACCTTGTCATTGTTTAAGTGAATTAGATACTTAAAACCTCCACTAATAGAAAAATCGTCTAATTGTCCACTATTAGAAATAATTGTCTATTGATAGGGAGAAGAAGGAATATCGCAATTTTCCCGCTAATAAACAAGTTTTCCATCACATTTGAAAAATATCGCACTTATTGTCAACGTGTTTCCATATTAATAACAATCCAATAATTAATCAATTTTGACGTTTCAATTAATCAATTCGTATTTTAAATGAAAATAATAAAGTTGACGTATTTTGTTGTCTATCTATCAAATTAATGAAATTTTCTATTTTTATCATTACACCAATATTGCTGAATATAATTGATACACATATTATTTTAGATGATTCGCTATTAGACGGTAATGATGTCTGTCTTAGTAAACAATGCGTCCGAACGGCTGGTGAGATTTTCCGGAATATGGACGAATCTGTTGATCCTTGCGAAGATTTCTATCAATTCGCTTGCGGCAATTACATTAAACATTCATTGATATCGAACGATAAAACGTTTGCCAATATATTTACTGTAATTAACGATCTGTTACAAGAACAAATCAAAATGTCTCTAGAAGAAGTCAAAATTAACGAGCCGAAACCGTTCAGAACCATCAAAAAATACTATCGCGCCTGCAAAAATAAACGTAAGTCCTTTTAAATTTAAATTTAAACAAAATTAATTCGAGTATTCGTTAAGGTTTAACGGAACGTTACGGTCTTGATATCGCTAAGAAATTATTGCAAGAATTCGGCGGTTGGCCGGTACTCGAGGAATATTGGAACGATGAAAGCTTCAATTGGCTGGATAATTTGTACAAAATGCGTAAGATCGGCTTACCAATTAACGGTTTGTTGGATATCTCTGTTGGACTTGATTTTAAACATTCAACGACTCGCGTGATTCAAGTGATAAAGACACCGATTTGATTTCATTGAAAAACGATTCTAATTGCAGATCGACCAACCGAGTTTGGGTTTAAGTCGTGAATATTTGGTGAATGGTTTGAACGATAAAATAGTCGAAGCTTATTACGAATATATGGTGGATATTGCTGTAATGTTTGGTAGTGACCGTACACGGGCCCGAGTTGAATTACTGGATTCGTTAGAATTCGAAATGGATCTGGCTAAATTTTCGTTATCGCAAGAGGAACGTCGCAATATTAGTAATTTGTACAATATTATGACAATAACCGAATTAACGGATCGTTTTTTTACAATACCATGGTTGGATTTAATTAATAATATAATGCCGGAACAAATACGAATTAATTCTAGCCAATTAGTACTAGTTGGTGTTCCTGGATATTTAGAATCGTTTGAGGTTTTAATACAACGCACACCGAAACGGTTTGTATACACCAATTTTAATACAAATTAATTAAATAAATTAGAGTTCAAGCGAATTACCTCATCTGGCGGATCGTTAAAGATATCGTCTCGTATTTAAGCCAAGACGTTAGAGATCGCGAATTAGTCTTCAAACATGCCGTTAACGGTATACAAGAGAACCCACCAAGGTGGAAAGAGTGCGTCGACGAGACCACCAATTTGTGCGTTATTCAACTTTAATTGTCGATTTTTAAACGATTTCCTTGTAGAGTTCCGATAGTAATTGGTGCAATGTATGTTCGAAAATACTTCAATCCCGATGCGAAACAGAACGCTTTAGAGATGGTGAAATACATAAAAGAGCAATTTAAAGATAATTTAAAACAAATTGACTGGATGGATGAACAGACACGGAGGAGTGCTTTAGACAAAGCTGATATGATTGTCGATCACATTGCATATCCTGACGAACTTTTAGACGATCGAAAAATTGAAGAACTCTACGAATCTGTCGGTATTTCCAACGAAATCTCTTCATAATTAAAATAATTATAATTTCAGCTAGAAGTTGACGAGACACAATTTCTCTATTCCGCTTTAAATATCAGTAAATTTGCGCTAGATTATTCGTTGAGTCGTTTCAAAGAGCCGGTGAATAAGACCGATTGGAGGGAGCACGGATTTCCGGCGCAAGTTAACGCATTCTATCACCCCTTAGAGAATAGTATCAGTTTAGTATTGTCCGATTTCAATTTTGTGAATTGTTAACGAATTGGTGGTTATTTCAGTATTTCCAGCTGGTATTTTACAAGGGATATTCTTCGATAAAGACCGTCCGAGGTACATGAATTTCGGCGCAGTGGGCTCGGTAATCGGTCACGAAATTACACACGGCTTTGACGATACCGGTAGACAATTCGATAAAAACGGTAATTTAGTCAATTGGTGGAAAGAGAAGACGAAACGGAAATTCTTGGAGAAAGCCCAATGCATTATCAACCAATACAACAATTTTAGCGTCCCTGAAGTCAATATGAAAGTAATTTCTCTTGTTGAAAATTGTAAATGTTTTAATTTTTAATGAAATTTCAGTTGAACGGCGTCCGGACTCAGGGTGAGAATATCGCCGATAATGGCGGCGTCAAACAGGCGTATTTAGCGTATAAGAAATGGTCGGAGAATAATCCGAAAGAGCCGAAATTGCCGGGCCTAAAATACGAGCCATTTCAATTATTTTGGTTGTCAGCAGCGCAGATTTGGTGTTCGAAACACAGACCGGAGGCGTTATCGTTGCAAGTGACTGTTGATGCACATGCACCGGCTGAATTTCGCGTCTTGGGACCGTTCTCCAATTCGAAGTATTTCGCCAAAGATTTCCAATGTCGGCGCGGTAGTCGCATGAATCCAACACATAAGTGTACAGTATGGTAGATTTGTTGATTTCGTGTTATTTATTAGCGAAATTGTGAAATTATTGTAGATTGTGGATGAATAAAATTTCTTGTTAATTCAGCTTTATTTGTCAAATAATTAAACAATTCAAATACAAAAACAATGACAAATAGAATATTGTTAGTATTACCACACTTTACATTTATGTTCGGGGTTCATTTTGGAGCCTAACGGACAATTAAAATCACGTGCAAACTCGTTGGAATTCATTAAAGGAACATTAACACGATACTTCGGTAATACATGAGGGCTCTCATAAATAATCGATTTAATTTCCTCTTTCGTTTGTACGGCACAAAATTGCTGGCCAAATGCAATCCAAAATAACTGGAACGGATTAAAATCTAATCCTGGTAATTTCAATTCATCGCGATGGAATTGCGCCCATCTATGGTAAGCTTTATAGGCGAATTGTACGGCCGCATTGTCGGCGATGTTTTCATCAAGAGTTCGATATCCATCCAACTATAAAATCAATTCTATTACTGTAATCAACAACCTTAAAATTACCTTATTTTCCGAATTCGATACAGCAATATTCGAATATTGTTCGACCATACATTGGGCTAAGTCTAAATAAGCCTCACGCGTCTTCGGCTGCCACCAGCTGACCAAATTACCATTCGTATCGTACTGTTGGCCTTCACTATCGAAAGCGTACATGATCTCATGGGCAATTACGGAACCGATACCGGCGTAATTTAAATATTGCGATTGATTATTATTGAAAAACGGTACCTCCAGTAGAGATAACGGTAGTTCTGGAACCAATCGGTTAAGAAAACGACAAAATATCCACGAAATCACCCACCAATTACGTTCGTATTTGGATTATAGAACGGTTTAACTGAGGTGACAGACAACCATCGATCCTTCAAAGTTGTCTTCTTCTTCTCCACCAAATTGTACTCGATGTAGGATTTCTGGTGCCTGAAGATATTGATTTGGAGGACCAATTTGAGATAATTTTCATCATCCAAAAATAACTACAACAATCGGTTTAATTATGAAATAATTGTTAAAAATTCAAAAATACTCCATCATAATAATGTTCAACGAAATTCTTATCTTTAAACTCTCTAGGATATTCGTAATTGACATTAATATTTGCAGCTTTAATCAATGCTTGTTGTTGCGTCATTATATCCATCCATTCAGCTGCTTTTATCGATAAATATAATTGATTTTTAATATCGTCGGTAATTTGGTCGATCGAAACTGCGCTATCGGTCTTCAAAATCGTTCGGGTTAAAATCAAACCAATCGCTAAATCTAATCTAAAATTTCCGCTTATCAAATCCGGTTTTATTGTACGAATTCACCTACTCTAAAGCTTTCTTTAGGCACAATTTGGTCCGTGGCAGATGGTCGACAATACCGTTGTGGATCTTCAAAAATTGGATTTTAGCATCGCGCACGTTGTAGTTCAAATAATCGGCCAAATCGTGAGCAGCTTGCCAGAACATATAATTAGCTATAACTCTACAAAAAAACAATAATTAAGCTAAAATTACGCCAATTAATCGAACCTCTTTGGTGTCTCTTTGAATAAAATGCCCAAATTCTTCAAATATTGCTGCGATACAACAATGATGTAGTCGTTGTATGTAAATTGAATGTTGTTATTGTAGAATGTTTTGAGAAATTCCAGCCAACTGACGTAGGGGTAGATTTCTTGTAAATCGCCAATTTTCAGCCGTTTCAAAGCCGATGTATCGTTGAGAATTTGCCCCATCGGTTGTATTATCTAAAGTCGTTTTAATTGAAGTAAATTAATTAACGGTTTATGGTTTAGGTCGCTCACATCGACTAGTTTTACGTTGAAATTGATAACGTCTTGCATATCTTTGTAGGCTTGTTCGGACGGGGCTCCGAAAATTTCAGCAACCTCCACCATATATTTATAATAAGCCTCCATTGCTCGATCTTCCGTACTCGTCAAAAGGGCCTTCTTTAAGTATTCGTCATCCGGTTGGAAGATCTACGACAGAATTTGTTTGAAATTCTTCCGAATTTATCCCAAATGATAAGATTACAGCAACTTGATAGCTGTTGTGATGGCTGTTATCGGCTATAAGAGAAATTTTGAAAAATATCTGAAAATAAAGTCCATGACGCATGAACTGATACGTTAAATTCTTCCAATCAAAGGCGGTCTCGTTCCAATTGTCGATTTCGGCAACAGGCCAACCACCCAATTTCTGATAAATTCCGCGCAATATCGGCAAAGAATTCGCTTCGACTAATTTCGCATTCATACAAGCATGGTAGAGATTTTTGGCTAGAATAACGGGTGGGTCATCGGTTGGGTGAATCGGTTGTACTAGAGTTGTTATTAAAGTTTCATCGACAAATTCTCTACAAATTCGTCAAAAATTAGCAAAATTTCGCCGAATAGCTACTGTTTTATTACTGTAATTGGACGAATTGGTTGTAGTCTGATCGGTGGGCAGGCACGAAATGTTTCGCTTCGTAATTCGAACACGCGAACGAATAGAAATCGTCACAAGGATCAATCTGTAGATCGTTTTTTTTCGTCATCTCGGCAGTACTAAGGACGCAAGCTGGTGTTAAACATCGTGGTCGCTGTTTGTAATAGAAATTCGCTAAAAAAATAATCAACTAGTCAATTTGATAAGCGAATTCTACAAATATTTACCGATATAAAAATACGTTCCTACCCCTAATATAATATCAAATATAAGGATTATAAGTATGAACAGACACTTATTTTTTTTGATACTCTCACATGACGTGTCTATGCAACTATATTAAATTTTTTAATTGAGCTTAATTAGTTTATTTCACCAATTTATAATTATCGTAATGGCAAACCAACTCACCGGACAGGTACTGGAAGTTCTTCTTGTTCTGTTGAAGGTTCCATCTTGTCGGAAATTTGAGGGAATTCACCGTTGTCGAAGAAGTGTGGATACTAATGCGGATTTAAAACTGGTGTTTGGAATTTTCGATAAAAATTCGATAATCTCCCGAAATGTTTTGATAGTCTGGGGACGATTGTTCTCTTATAATAATCGCTTTTATACTTCCTGTTCCATCCAAAAATCGTCAATAGTAGTTTGAAAAATTAGTACGAGCCACACAAGCGGGAATTGATTGGTGAGGCTTTTTGTACCCCCATACACTATTTTTGATAGAAATTGAACCCTTGAGAGGAAGCTAAAAATTCAAATGTTGCGCCAATTGTTCTTTTGTTTCCCATAATTCTTAACAATTTATCCACAATAAATAAGACAAGAAAAATATTTTTTTTATAATTCAAATAATTTAAATTAATTAATTTAAATAATTTGAAATAAAACGCCTTATTACATTTTCAGGATAGAAAATTATGTAGTAACTCTAGCAACTTTCTGTTTTAAGTTGGTAACTGTCTTTGTCGTTTTGACAGTTCGAAAGTTCTACCTGTCAAATTTGCGTGAGTGTTAAATAAAATATTATAAATTTTCGATCTAAAAGTTTGTTAATACATTAATTTAATACAAATAGTTTATTTTAATTGTAAATAATCGAATTAGAATATTGTTTAATACAATTCCAAGTAATAATGAGAAAAAACAATAAATCAAATTTCATAACCTATATGACACCTGGTATGTTGATTTTTATTTTTTCTAAACATTACCAACAAACAATAAATCTGATTTCATCGTATTGTTTCGATTACATTTTGAATTGCGCGCCTTACTTGGTAAACTTCGTATAACCAAATTCCCCAACATTGTTTACCAAATTATGTAACCTCAAAATTTTGATTAAAGTTGATCGTGAGTTTCTGTGCTAATTTTCCAATATTTTGAATTTGTAAATAATTTAAAATCATTCTATTTTAATTGTAAAAAGTTTCAGAATATGGGCCATGTGGACTGACGAAAAGGAAACGTACGCGCCACTGGATTACTGAAACTCAATCGGTGAGTAATCAGTAATTATTTGTATTTAATTGGAAAATTTCTTATAGATTTGGAAAGCTCTTTCAATTTGCTATCGATTTAACCCTATATTTATTGTAAACAAACTGATATAGACTGCGTTGTGGAGGAAAATTTAAGAAACTACATGCTTCTAGAAGTTCATGTATAACTCAAAATTTATATATTTTCCAAAACTATAAAATTCCTCTTATGTGGCTTGAAATGCTCTTTCAAACAAGCCCAAAGGCTTGAATTTTTAGTGAAAAATAGACGAGAAGTTTTACTTCGGACATATATTCAGTACTAAAAATTGGGTTGAGCCATAAAGCTGGTGAGTAATCCGAGTATTAAGAGTGTTTATTAACTCAAAATTGTTTACTTGAAATCGATTTGAAAGGGGAATTATACGTTTGATAAACGATTATTTTTGCATTTGAAATTGATCGGTTTGCATTGATCTAGAGTCATAACAATTTAATCAATAATTAAATCAACAAAGCTACCTATTATAATCCAAGGCTATTGATGCAATTATCCATCGATCATAAAGCATTTATTGAAATTTCTCGTTAAAATAATGTGTTATTTATTAAGAAAATCTTAGAAAATCATAATCAATTATAATGACTAGAGTACTATTAAAATTATAAAGAAAACGATTAAAATATTACCATACAATACATTTATGTTCTGGATTCATATTTGAACCTTTTGGACATTGGAAATCTCTAGCGAAATCATCTGAATTCATTAACGGCACATTAACACGATAATAATTCGGTGCATGCATATCACTCATAATATTCGATTTTAATTGTTCAGGTCTTTCAATTGAACACCAAGTATTCGCTACCGAAATCCAAAATAATTGATTCGGTGTATATTTCAAACCTGGTAAACCCGATTCTGTCCCATGCCGGTCTATCCATCTATTATAGGCAAGATAAGCGTATTTTGCACCAGCATTATCGGCAATATTTTCACCTTGCGTATTAATTCCATTCACCTATAAGAATAATTTTAAAATCGCTCTTTTATAAATCAAATAATTTCACTACGTTAATATTGATTTCGGGTACTGTTAAATTGTTGTATTGATCGACAATACATTGAGCTTTCTTTGTGAAAGCTTGTTCGGTTGCTGGTAGCCACCAGTCGATTAGATTACCGTTTTGGTCGAATTGTCGGCCTTCATCGTCGAATCCGTGAGTGATTTCATGGCCGATTATATAACCGATTGCACCATAATTCAAATATTGTGGACGATCATTGTTGAAAAAGACGCCTTGTAGTATACCGGCTGGAAATTCTAAAAATATCCCAAACAATTACAATTATTTCTTTATTATTTCATCGATAATTTACCGATAAAATTCAGACTGATCGAATAGAAAGCATTCGTAATTGAAGCATGTGCGTGTTCTTTCCAATCGCTCTTATTCACCGGCTTTATTAAGTTCTCAAAATCGATTTGACGTGCGAATAATGTGAGATTTTGTATGGATTCGAAATAATCGTCTCCATTTAGAGTCAACTAACCGAAAAAAAAAACGATTTTAACATATGTTATTGTTAAAAAAACAACAACATTTGGTACGTACGTTTCTATAAAATTTGTCAATTTTCTCATCGTCGAGTAATTCATCTGGATAGGCAACGAAAACGGTCATGGCATCAGCTTTTTCTAAAGCATGCTGTCTTGTTATATCATCCATCCAATCGACAGTTTTTAAGGCACTTTTAAATTGTTCTCGTATATTATCAACCAATTCCAGCATGGATTGTTTTGAGGCTTGATTGAAGAAGTTTTTAACGAAAAGTGAACCCATTGCTGCATGTAAGCTAAAGATCGTTAAAAATAACAATAATAATAATGATTCATTTACTAATTTAATAAAATCAAGGCGCCGACATTGATCTATCTAAAGGTTAATTCATTATTCAATTCAACCTTGTGTGATTAATATTTAATGAAAGCTAAAAAAAAAACTATATTTACTCTGAGGTTTCGGATATGCATTCCATCCATTTCGGTGTACGTTCTGAACGTCCAGATACAGCTTTCGAGAATTCCAATTTCAAATTTCTTAATTCATCATTTAAATAACGAATCTCAGCAGTTACAACCTTCCAAAACATATAATTCGCTAATGTACGTTTCGGTGTTATTCGAAATAAATCACCCAATTTACGGAAATATTCCGGTAGTGTTACAATAATTTCTGTATGTTTATTGTATTTTAGAACCGGTTCTAACATATTGTTGATATATTCTAACCAGGGAACGTAAGGAAATTGTTGTTGTAATTCAGATATTGTCATTGGATTGTTTTCAGCGCTAGAATTTCGACGCTCCTCCATCGGCACTGTAATCTAAACATTTTCCGTTAGAAAACAATTCTAAAATAGTCGAAATCTAAATCTTGATTTACCCTTGTCAAATCAATCATGAATTGGATAACGTTGCGCATATCTAGAGAAGCTTGCGGCTCTTCAGCACCTAAAACTCGGACGACTTTCACCATAAAATCGTAATAATTCTGGACGATAGACTCGTTGAAACCGTTACGCATCAATTTATCGAAAGTTACCGTATAGACTTGATCTAACTAATTTTTATAATAATTTAGATAATTGGCAAATTATTAATATGGACTTACAGTAAGTGAAGTTGTACTGGAATTCCGCATATCAGGTTGGACTTCAAAAGTGAAGAACATATCGTAATCGAGACCTTTACGCATAAAACTGTAACTGAGCTTTTTCCAATCGAAACTGCGTTCGTTCCAATTTAGCCCATCAACCACTGGCCATCCGCCTAATTTCCTTAGGATTTTCTTCAAATTTGGTAGCGAATTCTTTTCGATATTTGTGGTATTCATACAGGCTTTATATAGAGATTTAACGAGTCTTATTGGTCTTGAATCGGATTTTTCTATCGGTTTCTCGACTAGAGTCTTCAATTGTTGGTCTACTAAATCGCTAAAGTTTACCGAATATTAAATTGTTATCACTAAAAATTTCTAAAATTACCTAACTATTGTGAATGAATTAATTAGAGATTCGTGTTCTGATAAGAATGTGTGTTTTTTAAAATTTCCACAAGCAAATTGATAAAAATCATCACAAGGATCAATATTAGGATCGATGTTTTTGATAATTGCAGATGCTGCTTTAATACAACCTATACTAGTGCATTTTCCAGGTTTTAAAGAATACCAAATCTGTAGTGCTAGCAATATTAATGCGATAAAAATTATCAAAATAAGTAGGAAAATTAGGAATTTTTCTAGCCTTGTTCGCCGTTTCCAACAGGTCGAATGTCTTAAAAATCGAAAAATCCAATTATTATTTTTGATTTTATAAATCGTACTTACTTTTGTTTAAGATCCGCTTCTCGTATCATTTTTCACTAAATTCAATGTTTTCTGTTAAAAAAAGAATTTATGATTGTTTGATATAAATGTTCACTACTTGGCACACATTCAACTTATAAACATTTAATATGCCAAGTTCGTTTGTAAAACACACTCCAGCTTCCCACTCTTCTATACACATGCACAAGCTATTTTGAGTATTTTATTTCACTATTTATTTCAATATCAAACAGACGGCCAATAAATGATTGATTTGTGTTTTTCTACAATCAAACCTAGCACGAATTGACGATTATCGGAAAGGAAAGTGGAATTTTAATGGAAATTACAACAAAATAAACGTACAAATTTAGTTTCCGTTATAACATATAAATAAGCAATTATTCTGTATTGTTTATTTGGAACTAAATTTTATTCTTATCCTTCTACAATTGAGTCACAATAATTAATAGTCATGGAAAGTAGCGTAATAATTATTATTTATTAGACGACTGATGTATTTCCGTATTTAAATTTTATTTGTTATTATTTTATCCTGCTACAAGGATATTCCACGTATATGTGACGAATTTTAGTAACTTTTCATTGAAAATTCTGATGCAGTCTCTTGTGCAGATGTCGATGCGGTAAACGAACATCAAAGATCAACTGTGCATTAGAACAATTAATATTAAACAATTGTTTCAATTGTCTATAATTACAACAAATAATAAAAATGACTAATTTTCACATTATTCTACAATAAAATCTGGTAGACTCATTATAATTGTTAAAGTTTCCACAGTTATTTGATAATTTGAATCACAAAAAAAATTAATCATTACACGATTAACCGCAATTTAAACGACAGGACTCGTATTTTCCTTTGAAGCTTGTTTTAGTAAAAGTTTATTAATTTTCCAACACGTAACTCTACAATTGACATAGAACAAACTTCAAAGTTTATAATCTATAAGCAAAAAATCAAAATTTTCCATGTTTATTTTCAGATCACTTAAAGTTAATTGAATCAATATGATCACGAATTGGCCTTGTAGTCGCACCTCGATATGTGAAATAATAAATAATTCCTCTGGTGACATGTTTCATTACATTAGTTCATCGATTTTTCTTTATTTAAATTGTTTCAGACGACTTTTCAAACGACTAAGATGATTATTTTTATTTGTTACGTAACCGGTGCTTGTCAATATGTGTAGAACACATTTCACTTGTGTTTCCTTAATAAGATTCCCGTCCACTGTTCGACTACTACCAACAATGTTGTTGAGTTTTTATTTTTATTGTTAACACAACTCGTATGTACTACTTTTCTATTAAGTTTTCCAATTTTTCGTTTCTCTATTTAGACATTTTTTTTTGCGTCGACAACTTCTATCACATGACAGATCTTCTCTAGTTTGGGGAACTATAGGAAAAGTTAAATTAAACATACGATGTTGATCGAAGTTTTCATCGATATTTTTTCAATATGTACGCTAAAAATACACTGTTTTTTTCTACCACATTCTTTATACATTGTGAAATATCTGGAGTACATTAGCCTTATGTTGTTAACCTATTTCTCAACTTTATCCTATTGATTTTCTATAATCTCGTCTATCTAGGTACACATATTGAGAGTTGTTATAGTTTTTCGTATTTTCCATTTAATTTTCTTGTTTTGAAAGAAATATTTTCTGTTAACTGATTCAGGTTTCTAATCAATCATTTTTATTGTCCTATTGAAACCGTACATGAGTAGTACTTGAAAATTGTTTTAAAAAACCTTTGGTAAATTTCTGAATTACTTCTCATATTTCAAAGGTAAATTTACTTGAAAAATTCGCAATTTAGTATGAGTAATTGTTAAAATTTGATTTGAACTTAAAAATTTTACTAATAACAAATAATGGTTTCTAAATTGGTCACTTTCTGCAACTCATGGCCAAAATTCACTTGAAATTGATGATCTACGATAACAAAACTGAATTAAATTCAAGAATTCAGCTCGAATATCGACAATTTACAAATAAAAGAGTCGATGTTAGAATTTTGAATCTCATCTAAATTTCGAATACTCTTTTAAACTGTTTAAATTAGATTCGTTTTGACTATTTAACAACAGTTAGAAATTGATACTTTAGAAGGGAGCATTGAAAAATTTTAACTATAATCTAGACTTTATCAATACCTTAAAATCTAGAAAATTTCCCCCAAAACGATTACGACTGCCTAATTGTTTAGTTTATAATTCATTCATTCGAAGAATTTCGCTTACAAGTCTAAGACAATAGATTTCTTTGTAGGAAGACGGTGACACAAATGAATTTTTAAATTGTGTTGACACTTGATGTCGCTAATAATACAAAAGCTGATTTCGAATACAAACATTACGTATGATTTTGTCGTTTTCTTAAATTCTTGTACAACGTCCTGAGAATTTTAATTAAACATTCTACAAACATTTACAATATCAATTCAAATTTATACAATTTGATGTTAGTTTTAAAGAAAAAATGTGGAAATAAACGTAATAGAATACTTGGAAATTATTCTAAATATTATTAAATACGATTGATTTATTTGTTTTCAATTACTGGTAAGAAATAATAAAGAAAAATCGATTATTTTTGTAAATATATTGGATTATTCAAACACGCTCACTTCTATTTACGTCAATTTCATTGCTTTTTAAATATTTACAACATTTAATTAAATAGAAATTAAAAATTCTGATTCTGTAGAAATCTTCAAGTAACATTTAATTAAAATTGATAGTTGACGAATCACGATCTAGAGGTCGGTACGTTATATTTCATTCAGTTTTCTTTATTTTCCCAAAATAAAAATAAACGATTATTATTTTCTGCAACAATAAATATAATTTGAAGTTGGTAATTTCATAAATTGTAACAAATTAATTTGGCAAGGGTTACCGAGCAATAATACGAAACGAAACAATTTTGATGTAATAAACTCAACTATTACAACACAAATTCGTGTAATTGTGGTTTAATTATTTAATTACGAGCTAGGGATTAATTTCAGATGGAATTATTGTTTAATTTGTACACAAAAAATCGTCCCATAGACACAATTTGCTATTATTATAAACTTCTTGTACAATTAATATGGGGGGGAATTAAATAGTAAATACAAATATAGAAATGAATTTATTGATTTATTTGTAATTGTCGTGAAATGATAAATAATTACGTTGACGTATAATTGAGAATATGGAATTTATGTTACATTATTATGAATTCAACAGCCGTATCTACGATAATTCACAAATCGATTATATTCCAATCATCAATTTTACAAAATTTAATTCAACAGTGTGAAATTCTATTTTCAAATGATGAATTCAATTCGTTTCTAACGCCATTTTTATAAAATAAAAATGTTACTTGTTATTATTAGATTTTAAACACCCGGCGCATCCACCAGAATTACACGTCTTCACATCTTTGGAGTTTTGAACTTTTTCGATACAACAACAACAAAATATCTCTAAATTTTCAATTGACTATTATAAACCAGCCTTTCTATTGACATCAATCTTGTCGCTTGTAAGTTAAGAAATCTTCTACAGCCTCTACGCACACATATAATCAAATCGTTCATAGTTTCGACAGTTCACATACAACTTTTTCAATTTATTTTCATTGGAAATTCAGCAACAATAACCGTACAGTCTTTATTGTGTTGTATAGTTGGGGCTGTTGTTTGTTGTTGGGTGATTCTTTTTTGAATGAGGGGGTTGTGAAGCGTGCGTTTGCGCGTTTGTTTCTACAAATATCCATATAGGAATCCTTCTAGTTTGCCGTATATATAAACGTAAAAGCGTTCCGAAGACGGTTAGTTGTATTCGCGTCGCGACGCGACCATCCTCCAATCGTGCCCGCATTCAACTTGGTTTCTGGAATCAAATCAAACAGCGGACGACGAACACGACAGGTAGTTTGATATTAGAAAATTCCATAAAGATTGCATGTTGTTTTAATTTCATATTATTATAACTGTCATTAGAGCTATAATTAGTGTTATAACAAACAACTAGTCAAAATTATTTTAATATTCGGCTTTAGAAATGAACGAATTCTAGTCTTGTTCAATTGATCGATTCTTTAATTACGTGGATAGACTGCAGAAATCTATACATATTGGTGTCAAAGTACAAGGGGTTGGTGAACGTTTAATTAAAAATTCCAAATTAGAAATCGTCGAAATTTCCTGCCAATATCCACGAATATAATCGAACATTTCCTCAATATTTTTCTTGTATTTTCGTCGAGACTATTTGGAAATTTATTGATAAAACAAATCAATATTTATATACACATATCTTGGGGTAAATATTTAGTTACTCGATATTATTTGATATATTTAAGAAATCTCATCAATCAACAGTCACGATAAATTTTTTTTCCGAATAGTTCTCAGCCGTCACTTCGTCGACAAATTGAATAATGTATGACAGAAAAATCGCCAACAGGACGTGCTGAAAGTGTCGATTTAAAAGCGAGATGAACGAAAAAAGGTCGGGATTTATTGTTAGCTCTATAAAAGAAACACACGATCTTTTATTCGATTTGTATTTAACCAGCCTCTTTACACTTGAATAAAGAAAGATCGAGCCCTTCAAATATTACCATCGAAAAATTATTAGCCAAGTTGAAATCGTTTAAATGATGCTATCATTGGTAGAACTGGTATCAGTTTCTTTAATTGCATCCACCCCGTTCTTATACTGTTCAAGTTATAATAAACTGAACTCAATATAGAATGGGAGACAAACTTTAATGAGTTAAACAAGAGGTTGGTTTCGAATAAGGGTGGAGAAAAATCAACCATCCTTTCTTTCTGGTTTAAATTGGTTTCCCAACCAATTCTTCACTCTTTAATTCAACACGAACATCTCCCTAGAGTTGGTTGATTCTAATTATGTTGTAACAACCATTTTAATTGAAATTTGCAAATAAAGAATCATTTGTTGGAGTTGTCGTTATCGTTGTTGTTCTGAGGCAATTTCGATCAAATTAAATTCGAATGCGGCGCTATTTTTCTCGGTTTCGAACCAATAAGACGACAGATTCAATTGTGAAAAGTTTTCAAAAATTTTATTGTGTTTTATTACAGTTATAAACACAAATTTATTGGAATAAAGTGTTGAAATTATTGTATAAAATTTCAATATCTCTCATCGTAAAATCCACGAAATTGTTAACTTTATCGTTGGTTGCCAATTTGATGGTTATCGTTCGTTCTTTCATTGTTGTTTTTAACGAAAATTCGATTAGAGTTATGTATATTGAACATGCACATCTCCTAGGATACCGGCCGATAATTTATATCCATTTGTATGTTGTACTCTAAATATGCAACACATAATTATATATTGATTATATTAGAGTCACAAAGGATCACTTAACGGCAAGATAAACGACTAGTTAATGTACGTCCATGTTACTCTCTATATCTCCATTTATATGTATTTGTTAAATAGAACTTTAGTAGAAATTCAATTTAAATTCAGCTGGGAAGAGTGGAAAAAAAACGAGAAACGGAAAAAGGATGAACCCAGTTGCATCATTACGGTTTATTAAAATATAGAGAATAATGTAGATACCCCTTGAAGGTTCGTTTTTATTAAAACTGTACAAAACACCACCATGTTCATATCACATAGGGATGATATGTATTTTAAACACTTATTTGATATAGTAAATGATATTTCATTTAATAATCTAAACGTTTTGGTGCGAAAGACATGTGGAATCCACTCTGTCAACGTTTAATTCTCTATTGTTTTCAACTGCGAATTGTATAAGTCGAGGGATGAAATTGGATATTAGTCGGAAATTTTTGAATAGACAATATGAAAATTATATTCATAAAAAAATTTATATAAACGAGTCTTTTGATGAAACTATAGAGATGTAGTAAATCCGACAGTAATCCTATTTATGTGGTATTTGGATTTAGAATACAATAGGATAACGAAATAAATGAGAATAGGGCGAGAGACATGTCAATTTTTCTGCAAACTTCAATATCTTTATCACAACAAATCTACTATTTGCTTTAATTGAGAATATATAAAATTATTAGATATTTAACAGTAAATAACAAATAATAATAAAAACCCCGAATCTATCACTGTCAAGAGGCTTGTATTTATTAAATCACAGCCCATTTCTGTGATCGATGTAGAGAAATGGTTAGATTGTGGAACAGTATACGCTTTTAGGCTCATTTCACAGTCAAGTCAACCATAATCAATGGGAATTTTAGTGATTTTCTATCAAATCAGCTCTGTTAAAAAGTGAATCAGCACGTCAATTTTAATTTTGAAGAAATTTCATTCATAATTACGCGATTTCAGTAGTGTTCGGAACAATAGCTAATTTTTGAAAAGGCTTTATAAATAAGCAAGACTGGAGCGAATAAAAATTGGAAGAGAAGCTCGCTCTTTATAGAATAAAACTTAACAGAAGTGGCAAATAATATAAATTTTTAGTTCAATTACAAAACAAATAATTAGGTTAATTTTCAAGTTTGCACTGATTAATTGTCTAACAGTAATTGTGAGCTATTTTATGATAAAATTATCCTTTACAACCAGAGAATTGAACTTTCTTATACCTAATGTTGTATTTCGTAGACTATTCAACGATATATTCAAACTTTAAACAGTCTGTATTAGATTTTAGTTGTTGAAGAAACAACTTGGAGGTCTAAATATCAGAAAACTAAACTAACTCAATAAGTTGTACAATGTTTTGTTATTATCATATAAACTTCTATACATATAGAGTTGTTAGTAAAGATAACTAGTGTTATACACATCTATTGTTTCTTAATCTTGCAAACAAGTTTGTTTTAAAATAGTTAACCGTGACATGAATAATATTCCACTTGGTAGTTATAATTTATTAAAGACGATAAATTATAATCATCAAGCGCCTCTCGTATTTCAAATATTTCTTCTCATGTGAATAGAAAATTTTTAATGTACACGTATACATGATGTTGACACGATTATTATTATTATTATTATTATTATTATTAGAGTATGAT
This sequence comes from Hycleus phaleratus, assembly GCA_013841185.1. NCBI lineage: Eukaryota > Metazoa > Arthropoda > Insecta > Coleoptera > Meloidae > Hycleus > Hycleus phaleratus. The sequence continues at coordinate 88,458 of JACDRP010000134.1, forward strand.
TTATAAAGTCGGTTCTATAATTTAACGCAACAATAATTAAAAATAATAGGCGACAATTTACATATATCTAGAGCGATATTATCGTTGATAATTTATTGTGCTTTAAACAAATAATTGTAGAGATATCGTTGGAAATTCATGGTAATTATTGTAATACATTTCAAATTGATGATTTATCATTTTTGTTGTACGGTCGTCTCGAATTCTCCTAAAAAACGACATAATTCATAATAGCCAAAGGGTGGGGTTTTACAGTATTGCCGATCGTAGCCAACGACTGAATTTAAGCTCCACTTACTTGCCATCCTCTATAAACTATAAAATGGTATTTTTTCAAGAAGCATACGGTGGTGTAACGTTTATTTAAAAAAAAATCCACTAAAAGCTCAATAAATTGATCAAACGACAACAAAGTGTACAACGACCCGACTGGTGGCAAGATGAATTATAAAAAATACCGCCCTCGATAATGGACAACAATCGATTTCTTCCATACAGCGATAATAAGTAGATTTTATTCTATTTTTTTGAGGGGGTGGTTCTAAAAAAAAATACAGGAAGATTTATGGGTTTTGTATTATTCAATACAGTTCACGTTTGTAACAACGTCATCAGATCATCATAAATGTTAAATGTGATAGCATAGGGTGGTTTCTTCTTTCCAACTCCTCATATGAAACAACTCGCCGGATACGTGCCTTGAACAGAACAAAGCAATCGACTCAAGGGATGAATAGTGAATGATGAATTTCCTATTTAGCGGCAGTACAAGAACAATATTAGATTTTATTCGAGTATAATACCGATAATTGTTATAGGTGGAAAAATGGTGGATGCGCTACTATTTCCTTATTTATCATTGAATGTTTCAAAGGGAGGAAATTTTCAAATTTTCGATTTCATATACTCTACTATGATATAACATCAGACTAGTTTCAGTCATTAAATCGCCCCCTTTTGTATCTATTTTGAATGCACCCTCGTCCGTTCTGTGGAGGGTTAGTTGTTTAAATTAGACAAAGACGAAAAAGGCGTAATGTTATTGAATTCTGTCATTGTCGTGATGGTGGAAATGAAACTGATTTCTCTTTCTCTATTGTACCGAATTTTCTACATAAAGGAATATTCACTATTGATACAAACTAAAATCTACACACATCAAAGAGAGGCAACATTATTAGTATTAAAATACGTGCTAGATGAATGAGAATAATCTGTCATTGCTTTAATTACATTGCTACAATCTTGATTATTCTAATGGTAGAGCAGGAACAAAAGATGTTTAGAATGTGCTGATCCAATTAATATCACACAATTTTCTAAATGGCCCTTAATATTATCCAGAAAACGTATTGTCGGATAAGAAACCAAATAATATAAGCGACTGTTACACTCTATCCTAATTGGGTACTCGTCGGTTACTAATTTAATTTCATTTTACAATAATATTTGTATGATTGTTGAAAAAATAAATCGCAACCAATTTAAAGAACCACTGGCCATGAAGCTCGAAGATTGTCGTAAGTTTTCATTGTAATTTAATCCGTTGAAACAACTAGCATTTAATTTGGTTAAAGTTGGAAAGTCGTTTGATTATCCAATTTGGAATCTTTGAAATTTTCTTCCAATTCGAGTATAATTAGAGGATCAAAAATTCGAATTTCTTAATTTCTAACAGACGAATATTTAAACAGTAAACGACACAATCTAGCTTAATTTTTTCCAGTTCCATGAATCATCTGGGTTTTTATCGATTAGTTGAGCAGACTAGACGTATCCCGTTTTGCTACCGTGAATCTTCCAAGTCAGCATTATTTGGTATTTTCACATAAACGAAAACTGATAGGAAATTCTAATTCCGAAACTACAAACCAGACGTCTTTCTATCTATACAATTTCGAATAAAAATTACATTCGACTCAAAATTACACCTTTAACATCCAATCTTTGATCTAAACGAGGTCCAATCAATAGTCGAAACGAAATTCTAATTATAGAACACAATAATAGTGTGTGACTTGTAATTTTATTACAAGTCGTATTCAATTTTCTTCTAATTAATACAATAATCGATGTTCTGGTCAAAATGTTTTACCAAGTCGACCGGAACTTATTTATTGGTTATCCAACAGGAATCAAAAGCGAACGAAATGAAGCTTGAGAGAATTCTTGTTCAACTTTGTGATCAAACGTTGTATCCGAAGACGAGACCATATATCAGATCAAAGCACTAAACACTGTTGAAAAGTAGCGCAATATGTTGTCGTTTTTTTTTGTGCGCCCTTTCCGCTCGTTTTTCGTGTCCACTAAATTCTTATAGTCGTCAAAGGTTAAATATAATTTCGTCCAGTTTAGAGTCGGGTTGTTTTTTGTCTTCTCTTCTCCCTGTCTATCTTTCATCTCCCAAAACAAAACACGAAAGATTGGATTTACTTTCGCTGAAACTTGATGATTTTGTGTCTACGTAAATCTAATTTAGTTGATGCAAGGCAAAAATCCGTTTGTTGTGTATTTCAATTTTTGGCATGGTTCGCCGCAAATATTTTCTTGTATTTTATCAACCGTAATGCATATATAGAGGGGTTTTTATTTGTTGAATCTGGGATTTTAGAACGCCATAACTAGGAGGATTCTGCGTGTAAAATATACAGATTGGTAAAGCTTGTGGCTGGATAAATGCTAGTGCATAGAAAAATTGCACATTTCGCAACCAAGTTGCGACACCAAGAAAATGGAACTATCGTAACAAATATTGTAGAATATAAAATATGTTTTACATTAGTTGAGTTTGATATATTCATTGTTTTATAAAGTAAATCCAAACAATTCCCGTACTTTTCGTTTGCTTGTTCTACGAACATTAATCTTGCGAATCTTCGGTCATCTCGTCTGCAATAAATAATGAAAAAAATTTCCCACTGCTATCAAAAAATGATAGATAATATTAGATTGCCACAGATGTTTCCTTGAAATTCCACACACACAAGTCCTTATCGTTTTCGTTATTCCTCTCGGTAGGGAAAGAATCGTCTACCAAAACCAACAACAACAAACTCATCGAAATTTAATCCAACATAATACCGGGTACAACGAAAATTGTCCAATGCATCAACGAATCGTTACCAGTAAACAGATCTAGAAATGGACGAAAATGATGATCGCACCAACACCACATCTGTTCTATTTCCACATTTGAACATCATAAAAGTATTATCTGAGAATATTGGCACGAGTTTAACAATAATATTTCTATCCTGTTGTTCTTTTTCCGTTCGTTCTTGAGCCTATTTTTACGCCACGTGGGAATTGCCACGACTCTCTTACAAGATAAGAAATTATTATTACGACATTTTTGCCGCTATATTCGTGTATTTAGTGGATAGTCGATTTTAAATAGAATTGCCAGATTAGACCAGCGGCTGCTTTATGGAAATTCTCAACAATTCCCGCAACTTTCCCAACGTTAATCTATTCATTTCGGATTTGAATAATACAATGCAAGAACAATCTAGTGTGTATTTATATTAAAAACGCTTTGCACGGAAATGTAATGTTAACAAACGGTAGCAAGCTGAAGGGCTAGTTTGTGTCCGGAATAAATAAACGAGTCATCAAGAATTTCAATGTTGGTGTATATTTCAGTTGACAAATTTCCTCAATATTTAATAATTTCTAAAAATCTACCTCTACTGCACATATTATTACAACAAACCGTTTATCCTCTCTAATATAAAATAGTAGTCGTATAAAATTCCCCAACAAGCTCATTTATATGTATAAGTCCATATATTATGGTGGTTTCCACCTCATTATAAGGCTATGAAACTGAAACTAGTGTTATTGTTGCAGATTTTTTTGTTATAATCCATCAACTCGACAAATCTCCACTAATATCAACAACAATAATTGGTAAGTTGATACTCTTTTTAGTTTTATTTCGAATTTAGATTCTTTGAGATCTACTTGAATTTAGTTTATATTGTACAAAGACTATCGGTAAACTTAATGGAACTGTAATCTGGCAAAGTGAAGGAGGAGTCCTTGGGGAAACTGGGGTGAATTTCACGGAATAACAGGAGAACGAAACGATAAATCAATTCTTTTATTACTTATATTTTACAGAAATAGTATCAACAATGATTGTACTTTTTCTAACGAATAATAGTCCTAAGGACAGATAATTTGAATCTACAAAGAAACTCCATTATTGTTGAAATATGCTTAAAATTTTATGGCATTGGAGCTAATTCTTCGTTCTAGTTTAGAGATTGAGATTTCCAATAGTTTTGAGTTCGTTGAAAGTACAACTTTAATGTTTAAAAAAAATTACATGTTCATTAGAAGCTCTTGTATTTCGACGAAATGATTGACTCCAATACCACCACAATGGAAGCCTTTTAATGGGTTTTCTCAAATTACAACAAAACGCACAGGCGATTTTCTTTAGCTTACCAAAATCAATATTTAGAACAAGCGTATTGTTTTCCAGTTCGCTTATTACACTCAAGAGTAAAGCCTATTTATTGGTGTACTTCAAAATAAAATTATGAATACAATTTACGTTAATTTATCGTGATAAAATATGTTGTCACTAGTATTTCTTAAACGGTTAAGTCCAGTACAGGTGTGATTCCATTAAGGTTTTAATTATTAATAACAATAAAAACTTAATTGAGTTTTATTGTTAAATAAATTGTGGTAAACTCGATTTTAAATTTGCTTGGTTAATGGTTAATACATATATGCTCAACTAACACATTTATATAATGAATATATTATAACAGGAGTTGTGAAATTATACGAAACATCTAAAGCTAATCCCTAAGCATAGACGAAAACATTAAGAGAGAACTGGAAATGAGAATATATTAGTGTTGATGTATAGTATTATAATACGCCATAAGCAATTACTTTATTCTATTGATAAAACAACCTTAACGATTTGAGCTTTAAGTCTTCGTATAGCGGAGGTAGTTGTAAGGAAATGAGGTATGAGATGGATAATGTAAGCTGTCAAAACCATTTAATTAAATTTCTGTTGTATTGAACTAATAAAATTACAACAATAATGTAAATTGTATTGATCGCAAAAAACAAATAGAGAATAGTAAATAATTCTAATTTGATGGATTTAATCAAAGATTTTACATTTAGAACGAGCGTATTTACAAATTTACACTCTTCACATTAGTCAATTACTATAATAAATAGACCGAATTGTAAGCATGAGTTTGCTTTCACGTTTCTAAACTAAAATTCAAGTACCTTGTAGTGCTCTAAGTGGTTTTAATGGTTGTTTAACCTGAAACATTAAAATGACCCTTACCTCTCAATATCGGATTGAAATTTGCCAGTTTGATCGATTTATTATCAAGAAAATCACCCGAAAAAACCGGATATCTACGGAAGTTGAATTTTACATATACGAATCCGATTGACATATATTGACGAAGGACTATTTTCCATACATAGAACCGGAAGTCAATAAAAAATCAGGAAGTAGTAGTTGTCACGATCCGGTAAATCGTCCATCTGTGGCAATTTTAACTATTCAATAGAGGTCCTTGTTGGCGAAAGTAGAGGGTCAATACGACGCAATATTTTCGCTTAGAAATGGCGAAAATTTCCAATATATTGTAGTGGAGAAGTTGATATGGCTATAATTAAACGTTTATATGGCTCATGTCTTACACATATTTCACATGTCTAGATTTTTTTGAATAAATCGAGAATGTAAAATGAGTTCAATATGGACGTATCAGTGATTTAACAAAAGAGACAGATCTGCATGCACAAGACTAGGTCACACGTGATCAATAACATGTTCGATTTTCAGCATTCTTAGCATTATTAGTTAACATGCTAGAGGCAGGAATCTGTGAAGAATCCCTGATTGATTCTATCGTTTAGAATATTGTGTTGGAAAGTCGAGATTTTGCCGGAAATTCTAGCCTTATTTCTTTTAATTTATTTAAACTTGCACAACTTTTATCAAAATGTTTATATGAAACTTTATCAAATTTTAAACTTCTATGAAATTACGTGAGAGACACTTTCAAATTCTCTCAATTATTTAGTGTTGTCTCTAGAGATCGCTACTATTTATTAATTCAATAATCGTAGTTTATCTTGTTAGAATTGAGAATATTTTTCGATTTTAAACTGGAATTTTTGCTATTAACATACAAATCAACGATTAAATGGAAATAATCAGTGTTTTCCCATTATGATCAGTCTTTTTATAAAACAATGGAGCAAATCCCAAAAGACAATCCTCTTGTTGATGTCTTCTTTTTCCGCTCGTATGCAACATATCATGTTTAAAACGATTCCCTATTACCCGGTAGCTACTTATTTTGTTTTCTGTGTTGTACACTATGTTGTAAAAAGTGATCTATACACAACAACACAACCGTAAATCTTTGTGTGAAATACAACAATCCGCTGGAGCAAAATACAGAATGTATATATGAGAATAGATTGTCAAATGTATAAATTTCTTTAACAAAACTAGAAAAATCTACATAAAGATTTTTACCGACAATTACCATGGTTGGGTCATTAATTTAAGCTGCAAATGTTAACGTTAAAATTTCTCATTTACACTGGTAATCACGTTTATAAATCTTCATTTCTCAGATGTTTTCAGCAGATTTAATAAGAGAGCAGATTAGAAATCGAGCCTTATTGGCAATACTACCGATTTATAGGCACAAATATTTGTTAAATATTTAATCGTTTACGATAATCCTAACTAAAGAGGTAATTACCTCTTTACCACCAACCTTTACCTTTCAACTGTATACTATAATAAAGCCAAGTTATTATAACCGAAGGCAATATTTATCAATGCTTCCAGTATTGCAAATATACCAGAATTCGTATTGTAGAGATAGAAAATCTACCCGCAAAAAACAAGGATCGAATCCAATCTATATTGGAAAGTAAATTGGTTCAACTTTTGTGAAAATCAGTATCGGTTAAATGATGCAAAATCATCCCTAACGCTTGTTCTAACTGTAAATTTTGCATCTCTATTATCGATCGTATTGAACATTGGTGATTTGTTAAGGAATACAGCTGACCAACAATTCAATTAATTTCATTATCGGAAATTTCAAGTTTTATATTTACATGGCGAACTTTTTTAAATGGTAATTAAAGAACGACCCTTTTTCCATAATTAACACGACCAACTTAAGTGTACACTTTATACACAGTTGGGCATCTTATTTATCTTAATTACTCCCAAAGCTGAGAGTTGTGCAATTTACGGATTACTTTAATTCAGAATAAAAAAATACGAAATACAAAATGAGAATGAACGAATTAAATCCGTTTGAGCGATTTAATAAAACAAAACAAATAGGTATGTGCATGTGATTTACTGTTGCGGAAATTAAACTTGGCCCATTTCCAACCACTTGTAAAAATTGTTATATTTCCATTGTGGTGTATTTTTTTCTACTTTGTTAGCCGATACAGTCGAAATAGAACGGTTCATTGGAACGGATCGTTTAGATACAGCACGTAGATGCTCGAAATATTGCATAAATTCCATATAGAATTTACATAAAGTATCCAATTGTGCATACAAGATGCTGTATCCAATGCATAACTAATAAGAATCACCAATAATCCAATAGTTGTGGAATTTTCAAGTAATTTTTCGAAGATTTATTCCATTATTTTATGAGAATTACTTTGAAAAAATCTGGTCGAAGACCGGCTATTTTATTGAACCTCCAATTTCTAAATTTTGATTTGAAGCAAGCTCGTGTAGATAGTCGTTATGTGATCGGAACATTGATAATAAAGATAATTTATATGGCAACTTTTATGAATTGCTTGATTCAGCTTCAGGATCGATATTGAACTAGCTTCTGGCCAAAAGACCTACAATCATTTGTGGTCGTTTTTCCTCTCTATTTTCGAATAGAGAATTCGAAAATTTCCACTCGTCTTTTACGATATTACTAGAGCCAGTTTTTCTACATCAATATCCAACGACTTGGGCGGTTTACATTTAACCATAAAATGATTCCGTTCGATATAGAAGCCACGTTCATTGTACCCATAAACTTTGTAAATAAAAAAATATAATTTGTTGTATTTAGAAAATTTAATAAGTTTTACGATGCTAGACCTAGAGTGATTTTTCGTGTTGTTTCTCTTAAAATTTCAAACTAAAAATTTCGCATATTTTTATAATCATCATCTTGATAAGTGAGTGGTGTTTTTCTTCTAAGACATGCAAAAGTAAATTTTCTCGTTGATGGAACTTTTGATAAAGAAGTTAACGTAAAAGTCGTCGGTTTTTTATTTGAATTTCATCCAACATTAATCTAACATACACTTTAAATGAAAAATAAGCGAAAAAATTTTATCTGAAAGTAACGTTACTGATTTATAATCGTACTAGAAAGGTTGGAAATTATGAGTATTAGAAAAGTGGAATGTTTTCGTATACAACAAAATCTTAAGCTGCTTATTTTCGGCTATTTACAGAATATCTTTGTATTTTTAACGTGTCTTTTTTAGAAATATCAGTAAATTAGAATTAGCTATTGTGGAGGTATTTTTTCTTATTTGATAGCTATTGAAAACGGAGAATTTGCGCTATATCGGACAAGGGAGTCGTCTTTTCTTTTAAAACTCGGATAGTTGTGGAATATAGGGCGATAAATAACGCTGAATCAGAAGAACGAAATATTGTATAACAGTAATCCCGTATGAAATACCGAACTAATAAACTGTACAAGACTAATTTTCTCGGTATATGTACGAATTTCTTGAGACCACACACGGTGAATTTTTAATAAATACCAACACTAAAACTAAAATCGATACAAACGTCTGCAATTTATAAAATGTCAAAAATTAAAACTTTCATTCTTGTTCCATTAAAATAATCGTGAATAATATTTTAACCATATTAGACAATAGAGTTGGAGGTTTTTTCCGTTTTTCTGTAATATTTCAAAAATCCACCGTACATTTCTTTGCGTAGAAATTTCAAGATTTATTCCCAACTTAGGGTCGGGAAAAAGTTCGTTTCAATTTCAAAATACTTACAGCAAATGGTTGAATTATGTAAAAAGTAGGTAAGAAACTCATAATGTAGAACAATAGCCTGGTCTTAATGATGCAATAAACTGAACTTTTTATGGAAATAATTCAAGTACATGTACATTATAGGTGGAAAACAAAGAAAAACCAACATGGAGAATCCGATGAAAATATAGGATGATAATGATGGGCAAGATCGAAAACAACATGAAATTTTTCGAATTAAATTCTCCTTCTAGCCGGTAGAGCGATTATCTTTATGTTCTGTCATTTTTCAAACTCTAGTTTAAAAGACATTTACCAGACAAGTTTGCTATGTGGACATAATTATTCTTGGCATTTTGTCATATTCTACTTTGTACGTGTTTCTCTCCTTTGTAATTTCTGTTAATCTAGTAATAAATGAAATTTCAAATTATCATTGTAGGAGAGTTTTAAAAAAACGATATGGATTAGAAGATTAATTTTTTAATTAAAACCAACGTTTTTGTCTTTTTATTTTGTACAATTTCTCCACAATAAGAAAATCAACAATATTTCAAATGAACTAAATTATAAAAGTGACATTTTCGATGATAACGGTCCGGTTTTATGTGGAATAAACGCACTGGCGCATCCACCATTTTTTCAATCACCCAAATATTTATCCGCACTGCCTGTTGGCCACCAGTAAATCTTTCCATTTGGCTCGTCCGCCCGCTCGATTCCCTTTTATTTTTCCATGACCTGGCCTCTTGACCCTTCTTAGAGCCGTCGAGACGTGTACTTTAAGTCTATGATGTATGTACGGGCCACATTTGCATACCAAATCGTTTACAATCATTTTTCTTTCGTCTGTCGCTCCGCGTTTTTTCGATTCTGTTCAAGTTCGTTGTGAAGGTGAATCAGGAAAAAACCGATTTCGTCAGGTGTTTCGGAATTGGAATGAGAACATGTTGGAATAACAATAAACCAAACAAGCTACTACCTTTGTGTTGATTTTGTATTTTCATCTAAATCTGATTTAGCCGAATGTGATTATTCAAAAAGTTTTTGTTTGTATAGCGGGAGAAAAATCTTTTGTGTGTATATTTAAAGTTGTTGTGTCAATTAAAGTTTTAATTTAGACTGCAATAATGCAAAAGAACAAGTCTAGAGATGCTTATTTGAATTCAAATAAAGTCTATTTTTATTATTCCCTTCAGAAATAGTTTTATATTTTCCTGGGTTATGTAAATCAAGACGTACGATAGTAGTAGATTAACATGCAAAGTTGTACGTGAAACAACAGTATTTAATTATAGGAATTTTATATTAAATTTGATAAAAGACTCTAATCTATCAAACTACTGAAAAATTATCAAGGTGCGTTAATTCTATTTTACATGCAACTTTTCTAATAGGGAATATTTCAGCGTCACAATGTGACTGAAACTTGAAACTATCCATCATTATAGCGAGTGTCGGTACTTCAACAATAAACTAGCAACGTTACTTCTCCATACACACAAAAGCCAGTTTTCCGATTGAAACCCAATTTTGCAGCAAGAAAAATTATTCGAATCCCCCTATAAAGAAATCTTTCGTCAATTTGTTGAAATTTGTTGATATTTCGTCTAGATACTCAAATAATAAACTTGTAAAGAACGTGTATTGAAAACGATAAAATATTTTAGTGTCAAATCTAAGCTATAACAATATTGCTATCGTTACGACAAGATCACCGATTCTTGTACATGAACTTCAACTCTACTTGAATATAAAGTGAAAATTCATTCAAATTTTCCACATTTATTCAACGATTTCGCTTTAAAATGTTGGATTTTGAGTTGTTATTAAACGGAATAGAAAAACGATCTAAATTCCTTGAAGAGGGAACTCGACAGCAATTCCACTAGATATTCCACCGAAATTCATTGAAATAATAAACAAATTACAGGCGTGGATCTTTGGAAATTGTGGATTTAGTTTTAATCTTTCTTGGGAACAACGGATTGTTGTTGAGACAAAAAAACAAACATAAAGTTGTATTTTGGTGGTAGTTTGCAGCCAACAATTAGCACTAAAAGCTTAGATAAAATGTAACTAAGACGCTTAATTGTGGTATTAAATAGACAAATTGGAAGATTTACGTTAGTTTACTAAAAAGAGCACATAAAAAGCGTTGTAAATTCCTGGGTTTATCTATTTGGAATGTGAATCGTGCAAAACTAAAGCAAAACATTGCAACCTTAGGAAAAAGACAATGAAATTGTCCGAAAAGCGTTCAAGTCCTGACGAAAAACGAATAAATAAACTGGAAAAATCCTTTCAACGATCATTTACATTTGAAATCAGTTCCTCGTTTGAGTTCTTTCTGACTGAAGTTTTGTTGTGGTCTTTTTTTGATAAAATTTGAGGAAATTTTAAATTTATTTATCCCTATCGATTATTTATGTATTATTCTGTTTGTTGATAGAAAGTCGACACTATCGGGGACAAACTACAAGCTTAATCCCATTTGATTTTCTTTTCAAAGCTCAACGAACAGCTTTTTGGTAAGACTCGTAGGTTTAACACGATGACAGCTATGTAGCGGAGCTTTACGTAAAAATAAAAAACCCGACCCCTATAAGTCTGTTTAACATTGCTAAATTTCATTCTACCTTGTTTCTCATCGCACGGAATTGTCTTTATTTCGAGCTGTAATGTTTCATTATTTGCTCAACGACAAACAATGTCTTAAAGATGCTTGAATGATGGTAGATTTTGTGATTAATTTGAATACTGTAGCGATTTTATTATTTTTCAACAATTTTAAAATTTCAATTGTATTTCAGTTGAATTAAAGTCGGTATTAATGTGCCATGTTGTGGTTTCAAAACCAACAATTGTTTTTAAATAAAATCTATTCTGTTTGTTATACATTTCGACAAAATTGTAGCGAATTTTAATTAACACATCTCCGCATATCTTTGAAATTATACGCAATACAAATTTGCATTATTTACATATAAATGTGGCCTTTAATTTAACACCATTTAGAAATCCTGGAAACAGACAAACAGACCAGAAACGTGACTTGGATTAATGATTGTCCCAATCATTCGAACATTCATTTATTTCTAGTTGAACATCGTCTAAATAAACATGATCATTTTACTTACAACACAACGATCGCTCCAATTTCGATTAAGGTTCATTTGTAGTTTAATGGGATGCAATCATTTTCACACATTCTTATATTCTCTCGTTTCCATTATGTAGAAGAGATATGTCCTCTTCGAATATCAGCATAAATGGGGGGTTGGTAAAAATGGGTAATATATCATCATTTATTAGAAAATGATGTTTGAGCATTGATTCAGTTTGTAATATGATCATACATCATACAGATATCGGATTGTACAAATAATCACAAGTCTTTTTTTTGGTAAAACAATTTGCAAAAATCGATACTTTCTAATTTTAGAATTCCATTTCCTGTTGTATTAAATGTAGTCGTTTATAGCAGAATTGTGTACTTAACTAGATTGATATTGTCATGCTGTACAATTCCCGTTAAGTATTATTGAATTTGTCCCCAATTTGGATCCTTTGACATGCTCATTAAAGCCCCATATGGTGTAGTCTTCAATACAAACAGAAATACCACAACAATTACAACTAACAATATCGATAGATTTACACAAAATTTACACATTTTTTAGAATTCCACCCATAACTTGCAAGATTTATTATTAGTTGGTAAAGTTTTTTAAACGAGCAGTAAGGACAACGTTGTTTGAAAGCATCAAAAGCTCTAAAATACCTCTTCGATGATTTATCGGTTCATTACCAATGCGTCACCGAATATTGCTTCTCTTATAACAATTAGTTTTTAATTCTTTCAAATCGGCACAAATACGTTCTTCAAATTCACTAAAGGATAGATTCAGCTCCCGTGAAATATTCCATTCGTAAATCCCATTATAACCGTCAAGAAAACGTAGCATTTTTCAGTGTTGTGATAATAAACAAGAATTCATCGTCTAGTTTCTTCAACGTATAGTCTAATATGATTCTTTCAATGTCTGAGAATTTTACATGGCGTAATTCTACGACAATTTAAAGCACTCGAGATCTGACCGAACCGGAATCCTAATGGAATTTCGAAAAGAATTCCATTTGGAATACCAGAATAGGCACCTATTTATTGAGCTTGTTTGTTTTTCAATAGCGTGCAGCCTAAAGAATTCCATATTTCAATCGTTATTTTTTTTATGAAACATTAAGTAGCACTTGTGCGATACGTATTGTTGGCATTTCAAAGTAGAAATAGACGAAACCAACCAGTTTTTTTATTGAATTTAAAATTTATTTACCCGTACATTCGAACAATTTTTAAAATTGCGGATATTTTGCTACAGTTGCCGTGGGATCTGTTTAGAAATAGACGCCGTTTATCTCGTCTCCATGCATTATTCTAACGTTGGCGTTGCGACGTCGGCTTTTATTAGAGGTAGGATCGGGCTGGGAATAGAACTGTTGATTCATGGTGTGGTCATTTATTTAACCGCCCAATGCTTTGTCTGTAACATTGTAAATTCCCTCTAGTAGCCTTTAGAAATTATAAGTAGGATAACCTTGTCCAAATTTAACAGTTTAGACATATTGTTGTAATTATTTAAGGAGTTTCTTGTGCGTCGATCTAATATAGTTAGTTCTGATATTGGGGGCGACTTCAACTGTATTGTTACGTGATTAGTGGATGTGAATCATCTATCCATGTCATGTAGTTTAAGAAAACTCCACAACCATTACAAAGAGAAAACAAAGTAAAACGATAAGTCCAAACCTTAATACTGTTTGAGTAAAGTTTCGTAGAGCACGTGAAACTTTTCAACGAGTTCTTCTTCAAACTGATAATAAATGCCTTGTTTGCACCAACATTCAAACAAATCCTGTGTTTACATTAACTGTGTATGGATGATGGCGTCTTTGTCGTCGTTGTGAAGTTTGCCAAACTGCATTGAATCTACAAAAATCCATCTCGATTCTTATTCAAATATATGAATAAGTTTAGACGAATAATATTATCGCCAACATTGAAGCAACTGCTCTTTTATGTTAAATAAAACCGCATAGAGATGTTCATAGTTGACCTATATCGGATTCAATCCAACTGGAAAACTAATAGGACAAATTACGAAATATTAATATAATGAAAAATCAACAATTCTGCCCATTAAATACCAACTATCAATCTAAATAAACGTAATTTTTTGCCCAAAAGCAATCGGTATTGATTCTAGACTCCAATCGATGATTATAAAAGATTACAATCTTCCTAGTTCTATTCAAATCAGAATATGAAGGTTTTTTTTTATTTCAAGAACAACTCCAATGATGGATGTTTCGGCTTATTCGTTATTACAACATTTTAATAACGCCACAATCAAGATGGAAGACTTCAAAAACGACAATTTTCCTCCTTTACGTTTTCCACAATATCGATCTTGACGTTCTTGTCATTTTCTTAAGATAACAACTTGGACGTCTCGCCTGCCTTCTTACCACTTAAGACGGCAAAAAGTCAAGGCCACTTATCGTCGTCGTCTCTGGAGATATATCCAAACACACGCACACACGTATCGTTCAAATAGTAGCTGCCAGTTCTGCCACCTACCCCTAAGGGCTACACGGAAAAAAGTCCCCAATGATCCGCTCTATTGAGATGTCTAGTGTTGTTAAAGTCGTCTATTCTGACAGCGCTCTATTGTCTTTTGAATTTAGACGAGGAGTAGCTGAAATTGTTTTTTTTTGTGTGTGTATTGACCGAAATAACCAAGAGACTTTTGTCAAAGACATAATAGTAAAATGGGGAAATTTGAATAGAACTATAGTGGTGTTGAAATGTGTTCATCAAAATGTCTTTAAACAAGCCGTTTTACCGCAATCCTATGTACCAACCAGCATCTAATAGTATCGTTGTTGAGCTCTCAATGCAATAAAGCTTTAGTGGTTGTTGTAAACAAGAGATTCATGATTGTTCAAATTTATGTTACTACAAAAATCTGCCATTATCATCTTATCTACTTACTATTCTACAATTCCTCAATCTAATTATTTAAATTAAAATCCACAGTAATTGTAAATATAAACCGGAATTTTTCGGTCAGTTACATTTTCTGGATGACGATAGTGATGGTGGGAAATGCGCAAAATTTCGGAATTTCTCCGGGAATCCAGCAGGAGTATTCGTGTGCGTGCATGTTCCTGATGATATTCTCCGGCAATGTGCCTAGGGAGACTACTTATTTTAACTTATATCAGAAACATGGTCTGACGTACGCATTTTCCACCCTTACCGACATCACAAAAGCATCCCCATATACTCCAATTGATTTCTATTATTAACGTTACTTTACCAAACAAAATTGTCCTGATCGTCGTTGTTATTAGTAGATAGTCGGGGGTGGCATTTTATATTGTTGGGTGTTGTATAAGATGTCGATCGATGGTTATGCAGAAAAAGCACAACAAAAGGGTTTCATAAAATTAACCATGTCACGTTCAACTGTTACGTGTGCGAATTTCAAAAACTTGTGCTTTCTTCGCACAGTTAACACAAGAAAAAATGTTAGTTTTGTTATCGTAAAAGTCGCACTGGAAAAAAATTGAACAGCTTACAATAAGATAATTTGATTTGTTTTCGTTGAGTGAATTGTTTAAGAAATATGAACTTTAATCTAATAAAACTATAAGCTCACTGTATTGTCATTAATTTTATTTTGTCGCAATGAAAACGCTCTTGATTAGAAATAACAAAATTAATGGTTGAAAGATTTACAGTTTAGAAATTGATTGTTGTTGAAATATGTTACTCAAGAGTATTGCAGCAAATGGCTGTTATTATCGATTCGTTTTAAAATTCATATAGCTCAACAAGTTTACTTGCATCTGTCTGCATAATACGATAATGCTTCAGTTGTGACAATTTTCCATAAAATATTGAAGTAACATTGGAGAAATATCAAACATAACACTTACATATGGTGTAATAGACGATTTTACATCATTATTCGATGTAAGTCTTTGTATGTTAACAATAACCGAAAGGGTCCTGAGGTCATCAAGATATCGCCAATATAAGGATTCAGTAAAGCGTATCGCCGGCTGAAAGGTTATGACGTTTTTACAGGACTGCCGAACAAGGAATACGATCAGAATCTGATGCCTGATGTCCTGCATTTTAATCGGAGAATTATGGAAAAACACCAATTTTCTACCAACAAATTTTAATACAATCTAGTATAGTTTCTTCTATCGTGATAACACGATGTAATCATTTTGATTGATACCCAAACAAAAATTTGGTTGTTATTCTTAATTCAGTTGACAAAGTATTTCCCTCGTCGTCCTGTTTTACAGAGATTGAATGAATGCGTCAGATACACAGAAAGAATACAAAATAAAACAGCTTGATCTGACGGTTTCTGATCATGTTAGAAAAATAAGGAAACAGCAAAAACGAACGTCAGCAGAAAACTAAATTGTTCAAAAGAACAAATTTCTAGTTGTATTGAAAACAAAAAGAATACCAATAAATAAATAGTGATAAGGATATTGCAATAGTACAATGCGAATTAACCGAAATTGCGAAGTTATCAACTTTCGGTAGGCATTGTGAACATTGTCTTATCTCTGACAACTGTCCCACTGAGACGATAACAACTAACGAGCTTCCTGTTATCTGGCGGCGGCGAAAGGAGCACCACCCCAAACACCACCACCGTTCAAACAGTTAGTCTGATTAGAAGCACGTTCAACTTCATCCAACAGTTATTCTTATCCACCATCACCATACAACACCCGAATTTCACATGCACATCTTTAATTAAGGAAAACAAACTGATGTGTTGATGAAAGCTAATTTTGTTCTCGTTATTAGTTGAATGTTATAGAATGTCGTTTCTCGAGTCGATTCCCGTTTCCACTTGGAATTTCTTCATAAGACTTATCGGGTATTAAGTTCACAAAGAAGCGACGCTAGTCGTTGATAATAAAGTTTAGTAAACTATTCGGTCTTTTTTCGACAATCTCCAAGAAAGTTGAAGCGTTTTAGAAGTTAATGTGGGATTATTGGAGGCTTTTCAGTTTTAGTTATAATTAAAAGTTTTAGTTGCATACGAATTTTAATGGTGGTGCCAGTTTTACTAATATCGATGTTTATTTATAAAATCAATATGTATGTAAATGTGATTAAAGACACAGTTCACTTTAATTAGACAATCAAAGACTTTTCAATTTAAAACTAATTTAGTTTTAGTTAGTTTGTCAGAATTTAACTAGTTTTAATAAAGTTGAGATTGCGGAATCATCGTCTGATCGTGTTTTACCAACCCAAAAAAAAATTAATTAAAACTTCAACTAAAATCAAATAATATTTAAACTATTGTGTCTGGATACGTCCGTTTCACGGTCGATACCACTGGCAATTAGTCTATTGTTGGATTTTAGCGAAAAGAATCGAAAACTCGCTTGACTGACATTGGGATGATGATAAAGGTGGTCCTATTCAATTGAAACTGTTCTAGAAACGAAGTTAATGATCTTGCTAACACTTTGAGGCGTTTCTCTTGTCACTCACACCATTCGCACTATCAAATAAATGATACCGACAACAGCAATTTTGCACATCTGGACTTTCACCAAATAAGACAACTGGGGCAGAAAAAATTTGTACAAATTAATGATCGTTCCTAGAGTTAGGGATTTTTGCTTCCGGTTCCACAAGATACCGGAAATCTGTTTCTGCGCCCGTTTAAGCGGATATATAACGGAAATTAATAATATGACAGAAATACTTGAAGGTCTTTTTAGAAGCAGGCGTATTTTCTTTTTGATTTCGATTGAATTCTGAGTTATGGAAGATAATCTATAACGTAGCAAATATCGATTTTCTATGATTTTTTGGCAGTTTAGAGCAAATTGAAGAGCTTTTCAGATCGTTAAGAAATCGTTCAACAAGTTTGTTCATTTTCCGGAAAATTGATGGAAAGGTATTAATTTTACTTCAAGCCATTTACACCTATTATTATTTCTTCGTTTCTGTGTCTGTCAAAATAAAATTTTTAAAATGTTTCCGTGATGACACTTCGCAACATGTCTAATTTATAATAAATGTGTAAAAATGGTGGATGCGCCAGGGAATTCAATAATTGATCAACTATCTCAGAACGTCTTCTATTTTGGAAAATTACGATCGAATTCTAAATTACAGAGGATAAACTTGTAGCATGTTTTCTTCTTTTTAATATTTTCTCCTATAATTTAGCCGATACTCTCAATTGTTCAACGATTTTCGCACAGTACACAGCAAATTGAAAGCGCTTTCCAAGTATTCGAAATTTTTTGTAACCAATTTTACTCCAACTTTTCTATTTCTGATTCCATTTCGATTTCTCTTTCTGCTGTGCTTCTGTTGTGACATTCTCGTAGCATCTTTATTTCTACTTCCAAAAATATCAATTTTGTGGAAAGAATTAACGAAATTACGCAGGATGTGATGTAAATTTCAATGTGGCAGTGATTTATCGTTTCGCATTAGATTTTCTGATATTAGTCCTCTAAATTGACGTAATCGTGGCGAACATGCCAACGTCCCATCACGCTGTGATACATGATCGGTCACCTGATTAAGAAATACGACCTGAAAAGTGGACCGTTCGAATGGCGTTGAACTTGATAAAGACCTATACAATTAAGTTTGGTAGATAGTTTTAAGATTAAACCACACACATACAATTGGAGTATTGATTGACTTTTTAACTTTCTCTAAACATTACTTTCTGTTTATATTTCTAATCGTCTACGAAATGAATTTGTATAAAAGATCAACTCCAAGTTTTATTCGAGGGTTGCATGTTTGGAATAAATACAAGAATTACCAATTTTAGGACGATACAAAAACTTCAATGAACTCCGATAATTGGGTTGAAATTACATCACGGTTGATTATTTGTTTTTAATTGTTAAGGAAATAATTTAGGGGCGGTTCAATATCTATTTGTTTGTATTACAAGAGTGATTAGTAGAAAATCCAATTAATTATCGACTATGTTATAAATTAATTACATTTCGTTAATAGCAACATTGTTAACCGTCTAATTGAAATCTGTAATTCAATGATTATCTTGTATTTGCACACATGCAATATACATTTCAATGATTTAAATTAATAGTAAAATTTCTATTATTGTCGCATTTTCGTTGATAGAATTGGTTAAATTTTTACCTCATCTGGCTGCTGTAGGGTCAATTTCCCTTATTTATCCGCTTTTATAATAACGATTCTGATAAGGATACGTTGGATATATACCGATAATGGAAATACGTAGACCGTAGATAATCGCATTTCGTTCTTATTATCCTCCAGGACGGATTTACATTCAAAATTAAATTTCATGAAAAATGCCTGATACAAAGAGGAAATTGCGAATCGTCTCTATCCATGTAAATGTAAAGATTTCAATTTCAATAAACACACATTATGTTGAAGAAACAACGTGTTTTATTGTAGAAAAAAGTTAATTAGTCGCCGACAACGGCTTTCTCCAAAAATAACGAAAATCCTCCCCTAATAGGGTGTTTAGTTGTTGTGTATCGTAAATTATACAAAAGGGCTTTTTAATATAAAATGCAATTTCGTTGAGAATTTTCGGAAACTGTGCGGTCATCTTTCACTCGCTTATTTCCGTTGTTTCCCTCTCTCGTCAGCGTCGCCCCTAACGTCTTCGTTTATTAATTTCTGTGGTAATTTACCGGTGTGAATAACGGCAATGTTAACTGGTAAACAAACATTGAAGCTATTTTGTAGTTTTTAACTTCATTAAGGTTAAAATAGCTTTTAATCTAGAAATCTTCTTGCACAACTTTTTAATAGTTATAGCGGATGCATGTTGAATAAAATAAAAGAAAATTTAATTTCTCCCTTAGCGAGGACATGGAGGAACAAACTTTCATTAAACGGAAATATGGAATGCAATTATAAACAAAGTAGATAATAAAGTTTTATTGTTGTTGTTGCTTTTTTACGATAAACAAAGACTGCATTTGCACAGATTAACATCGATATGGGTTTAAACGTGCAACAGATATGGATGAATATCGACATTGTTCGAAAATAGACAATATTGCATTGTATAACTGAATTCTCTTCCATGTGAATTGTCAATTCTTTTAAAATATTTAAATGCAATTTACTCCAATAATGGATTTCCTTCACGAGAAATATCGTTTCTTTACATCAACGAAATATCTTAAATCTCATCTTATCTATACAACCATATCTCTTAATACTGTTGAAAGCAAAACGAAGTCATTCCATGGGGTTATTATCCGGAAAACGGTTTTATTGATAGTAAAATCCTACCGTCCACTTTATATAAACCACCCACCCTATACCGAATCGATCAAACGGAATTTGATTAGGTCGACTGTAGTCGACCTAACAAAATACACTATCTCTAATACTAATAATAATAATAATAATAATAACATCAACATTTATGGGAACGTCTTCGTATTCACCTACTTAATGTGATCCGTCTCGTCTCTAGAGTATTAAAACAGACAACTTTCTATACTTGCAAATTGCAAACAGCTTTCAACGAACGCACACATAACGATGAAAATCTGATAGTCGACAAGAAGCTTTCACCTCGACGAAATATCGCTTGTTATCACTATAAGCGTTTATTTTTTCTCATTTTCATGTTGAAATTCGTTCGAACAATTCAATTCCCTTATAGTAAACGTTGATAATACTCACCGACTATCAACACAAACGAATTCAAACAGCCATTGACCAATTCGCATAAACTTTATAATAATAATAGTATTAGTGGTAGTTTGAAACTATAAATGAGACTAACGTTAGACTCCACACTAGACTGTTGTAAAGATAATGTTACAACTAGATCTCAACAGGGAGGCGATAGTTGAAAGTTTCTCTTTTGGTTCTCGTACAATTGTTGGAGACATTAATGGTACTTGAACTGTTTGTTGGTTAGTTGGAAGCTTGTTTTCTCAATAGATTCTTCACTTAATATTTTCCCGTTAATCGTAATTTCAAACACAAACACTGTAGAATAATAGTAAATATTGTCATCACTATTGAGTTTGTTTGTAATGGAAACAATAGAGTTTGAATATTGATAGATAAATTAAATTTGCAAAGATATCAAGTGGGGTGAAATTGGTGGATGCGCCAAGGCGAATGAACATTTCCCCATTTCTATTATTGATAAACAACATGAATAGAGACCTAATTAAATATCTTTACACTCGCTTCTTTTTCTATTGAAATTCTAACATCAAACAAGTCGTTTGATACTATGATTTGTATTTCATTTTAATCAAAATTTTAATAAAAGGACAACGAATTTGAAAAAGTTATGATTAAAGCTAATAGCAACCTTCCAAACTGTACATTCGGGCTTTGTCTAGATTTAAATGTCACAAACATCGGTGTTTCCAATCAAATATTTATAGATTGAAATTAACGTGATTTAATTTTAATTGAATTCGTTCCATAATTGCAACTATAACAGTTTTTTGATAGCGGAAACAACCAAATATTGGAGCCCAGTGTAATACTGCAACAAATTCGCGTTTTTAATCGCTTGTTCTAGATTCACTGATCCGCTTGTCTTACAAGATTTATAAAATATTTGTGTGTAATCATTGTAATGCTCGCTAAGAATTCTTTGTATTCAGCGTGAATAAGCCGAAATTTTCGCGGTAGTGTTCATTTAAAAGCTCCCCATATGGCATATTTCTAGCTTTGTTACAGTTAATTTTACGTTGAAAATTTACAAATTACCGAAAAATCGTCCTGAACACTTCCAAGGTGGTTGTTAACGTTCCTCTTTTTTTACGTTTAATCGATATCTGTGCTTAAACTCAAACTATCATTAAGATAGACAGAAATGATAACGATATAACGTTACCGGTTAGTTAACTGATCATAAACATATAATATTCGGTCGTTGGAAATGTACGTGAGCTAGCATTTAAAACGGTCAAAGCTCGACACGAATGTTGTTGTATCTTTAAAACAGACGATCAACGATTGAGAATGATGGGAATTTTAATATGAATATTAACAAAATTTTCGTTTTAAATCGTATCGAAATTTCAACGATGTACAAGGACTGACCGGCTGTCTATTTCGACGCGTTTACTCGATTTTCAGCTTTGAAGCTAGAATTTAAAACATTCTCGCTCTTGTACATCGGCTTTAGTTAATGTTTTAGTAAAATGCGATGCAATCTGAAAACTTCTAGCTCGATTTTTGCAGCAAGTTTTTAGCTCGGTTTTTGATCGTAAATGGAGAAAGAAATCAAGTATAAACAGAACATTCTTTAGAATGAGAATCAAAAATATCAAAAGCGACAGAATTTCTTTAAACTAATCAAATTTTGAATTGTAAAGTTGAACATCTAGATAGCTTTTTCGTTCTATTACCAACCCATTTTTGACTGTCCAAATTTAAAATTTCGAACTTTGCGCTTTCAGTTGGTATAACCCTATAACCAAATTCCAAATTTGGTAAATATCAGTGCTGTTGAATTTCTAAATTATTGGTTCAAGTGAATATTTCTTTTCCTATTTAGATTATTAAAGATCGAAATGAAGGTAGTTAAAATTAAAGTTTTGAGCTTAGAAATTGCAATAAATATTCGAGTAAAAATAGCGTAAAATGTAAAAAATTAGCTGTTTTAAAGCAAGAACTTTTTTCTAGTAAAGATTGTCAATTATCCCATTTTTACGGTCAGTAATTTCAGTAGGTAAGCTCTTTTGTCTATTTATAGGCCAATTTCTTGTTATTAATCGCTCGGTAAATTATTAACAACTAATAAGTGGGTTAATTAGCTTTAAATTTTAGATTTTCGATGTGCTCAGTAGGACTGAGGCATCATTTCTGTCTAATTTTTGTTGGATTTCTATTTTTTTTTACATTTTTAGCCTTTTTTATAGATATTGTTCCAAGTTGTTGATTTTTAATCAATTTTTCAGTTGATTTCTTAATTTTATTGTTAACTTTCAAATATTTGTTCTAAATCACTGATTTTAGCGAATTTTACTCAAGAATTGTAGAAAAATCGTAAAGTACACGTTTTGAGGGTAAATTCTCGATTCTTTTATCAAATATTTTGACTTATTTCGTCACCCAAATTACGTATCGTCAATTTCCTCATGAATAAAATCGTAACAGCCGGAGCCTTTCCAGCGCTGAATGCGCCCCTGCGAACGAAAATCGACTGGGAAACAAAACGACTTGTATACGATTAGATTTATGCATAGAGACGTAGTAATGCCTTGCAGATGCACTTTGAAAATGGAACGACATCGTCTTTTTTAAAAGATGGAAACATGCTAAAGTACAAACTTGAAAATGTAGTCGTTTGTTGAAAGCTACTTTGTTGTAAATTTTGTTCTTTCGTGTCTTTAAAAAAAATGCCAGTCTAGAAGATTATTAAATAGTAAAAATGTATACTTTATGTTTGTCTTTGTTTTTCTTCAATAAAAACGACGTTATCGAATGTATAACTTTGTTTTCGTACAGAGACCCAACGGAGCAGGAAAATAAACGAATCGGAAATTGTCTAGTACTAGTGGAACAACACATAAAGACTGGCGAAAAGGGGATGAAATTTGAGCCCTTAGCGGAATTGCCAAAATCATTATTGGAAACGTTGAATAGTGAGCAATATTGTGCGATATTCATTTATTAACAATAAATTTTATAAATCCTTGAAAATTGTAATAAATTTCTTCCAACACCACCGATGGTTTAATAGAATTACGCAATATTAAAAGTGGGTATGATCATTTGAAATTCGTAATTTTCCCCGATTAAAGCTGTACAGGTCCTGGTCATTACGTTGGTATTATCAAGTAAATTAAGTAATTTATTTAAGGAACAATACGGTAGCGAGACAGTTAGTAGAGTAGAACGAGCCTAATTGTTAATTACAGGGACACCGCTGCTACCACCATCAGCCTAAGGGTTAAAGATATGCCAGTTCAGCTTGTATGTTTATATAAAACGACACTTTATTAACAATATAGAAAGGGCTGTGGACCTTTTTCTACCCCTATATTATAGAAATGTGCGAAATTTAATTATTTGTATTACTTGCAGGTGACAAAAGTAGTGTGAGAACTGTGCGTTTTATCAAGGTAACGAAACGTTTCTTATCTGAATTATAGGATTTTAGTATTGTGGAAATAGGAAAAGCACTACGGCCGGCTTAATTCAATGTTTCGCCTCCAAGTCACTTTGCATGGGTTGTTTTATTAGACAGTATTGGGAAACTTTAATAGAATATTAACAAGATCGAATAGAGTGAAGGTTAATTTCCACGTTAACAATAAATGTGGTTCTTTTCTTAATTGTTAAACAAACTTGAGGAGTGTTGATCGAAATTCGTACTGTTGAAGAATGAATAATTCCAAGTTAACGGGCCTGATTTGATTTTTACGAGCGGCGCAGGTGGTGTTGTTTTGAATTTCCATCGTAAAGTTTTGCATCTTGCTATACATATCAGACTATCGATAACCAACCCATCGAGCTGTCTTCTTCTTAATATCGCCCTCTGATTTATTGTTATTTGTTCAATTTATATTTTTTCTCCCTTCAAGTCCGAATTGGAGGGCTAAATAAACGATCGAAACGTGGCCGGCGAATAATCAAAAATAAACTACAAGAAAACTCCTAACAATTCTTTTTCTAGCTCATTTTAAGACGTCTATTGACAGGTTAAATCCAATACGGTAACTATTTACTCTATTTTATTGAATTCAATAGTTTACGTATATCTAAAATCCGACATACTATAATTTCTATTCGTACGAACATTTGTTTCAATATAGGAAATTTATAGAGTCCATTCAACACTTTATCTTCGACAAGTCTAGGAGAATTTCATTTAAATTCCCCTATAACTCCAAACAGAATTCCTGCAAGTCGTCTGAAATATTGCAGTTTTTCTTTTTATTAAATTTGAAATTCTTAACATCTGTAAGAAAAAATATGACAAATTTCTGCAGTTATTTGAACGATTCCTCTATCGGACACGTAACGCCACCGGTCGGCGAATTGCCGAATTTCACGGGGAAGCTAGTAGATAAAATAGGGTGGTTTTCGCGGAAAACTCGCCCTAGCTGGTGGCGACACCTTTCGATACTTACTCTTTCATAACAGTTTCAATAAATTACAATTTACTGTTGATTATTGTTCAAAAATTGTCCCGGCGCATCCACCATTTGTGTGTTGGTTAGTTTGAATTTATGATTGCGTATTTTATTGGGCAAATATCCAATTTGCAAGTAAAATTTGTTTAGAAATCTTCAATTCCTGCAACGTTCCAGCTATTTTATGCGTATTTCTTGGCCTATATTTGCCGAAAAACACAATAAAAGATCAAGATAGTTGCGTCAGAACGCTTCCTCTATATATGATAAGAATAAATAAGGACGTTGTGGATCAAAATGTTTAAAGAAAATATTGAAAAGTCGACTTCATCGTATTGGTTGTGCCGATATCCGAAACCCTTTGATGACGGCAATATTGTCTAGCCAAAGGCGTATTTTGTCTCCAATACATTGATCATCTTGACTCGTATTATTGTGTGAAATTTTTGTATTTAATAAAAGATTTTTGGTATTGTCATCTTATTTCGCAATAATCAAGTGGATGGTGAAATTTTCCATTTAACAAAGTGAACCAATTACTGGAATTGAATTTTAAACAACTCATTGAAGCTGTTGTCGGCAATAACAGCCAATCTAATTTTATTTGTTGACAAAAACATCCACTTAATCCACTCTTGAAACCAAATGAATTGAAATTCAAATTTCCAACACTCTTGTTATCTTTTTATCTTACGAATTTTTCGTCTACTGTCAAACAATATTTTATTTGTCTTCTACCACATTTGATTAGGCAAAATTGAGTTTTACGTTCGTTATTCTAATGTGAGAGTTTGGAAATTGAAAAGGTAACAAACAATCTAAAAAAATTACGATAACTCCTTACACAAGTTATTGTTGGGTAGGCTCGGGTTATCCTGGATAAAATAAAGAACAGTGGTTGTGATGGAGATCGGGTGGGAAACGAAATGACCCGGTTATACAACCACAACAACTTCAGATCGATGGTTGACGTCATGCTTTTTACAGGGCACCATTTAGGGTGATTTCGAACGGAATTGCACGTTTGACCCTACTGAAATCCAACATATTCACGTTATTATCCACTTATCTGTAATGGAATACGTGGCGATTTTTGTTTGTGCTCGCTATGATAAAGTTATTGGAATTAATAGGATAAGTCCGATACTGTAGCTTGTCGGCGCATATGTTCTCATATTTGTTCTTGTATTGCAACATATGTTGCCAGCCTCTTGTTTCCTCTATACGCATAACGACAATACACAAACTTTATTTGATTCGTTATAAGCCTTTCAATTCTTACTTGTTTAATGTTTAATCGAGATAAATTTGAAGAATTTCCCGACAAGTTTCCAATATTTATCTCAATTCACCATTAAACAAGTTCCACATTCTATTAGAGTCCATCCGGTAGAAAATAGATAGTAAATCAATAAAAGTAATTGGAATTTTTATTTGGCTGTTCAACAAGGAATGGTTGTCTAATATAAAAACGAATTCCCCCATGCTTTCCGCATTTTTTCCGATCTCCATTCCATATCAGAATGTGGAACAGTAACGTTTATATGTGCCGCAACCGGGGGAAACACGATGGCAAAAGGTTAAAATGAAATGTAAGCCACAGGCAGTAAGTTCCAATTTGTGAATTACACCGACATTTTGACCTAGCCTCATCTCAGATAAAATCACGACTGTTTCCATTTTGTTAGCCGTATACAGGATGATAAACAGAAAAACCAACGTATTAAATTCAATTTACAGACGGATAGTTCTGGTTTCAATAAAACGAAATTAAACGTACAGTTTTTGTTGTTTGGAAAAAATTACCCGGCGCCTCCACCAAAATTCTTCAAATTAGTATTGTAACATCGATAGTTTCGTTGAATGTGCAGCTTTATTTTCCGTTACATTTGGAATTTGCTATTTGGTGGCGGAATCTAATACATTCTCTGTATAGTAAATAGGAACTATTATTCAAAATGGAGTTCACTGTTAATACATCCATAGTGTATTTGCTTTGCATACCAATCGGTCTTGTAAATTTTCTTCAACAATCTGACTGTGGACGAGTATAAAGTAGATTCGTCTCTTCGCGTATCCACCCTTGGAATAGATTGAAGTTGCTGAATAATAAAACAACGAAAAATATTTTTATTTTATGTATAAAACGAAATTCTTCATCCTTCTTGACTATAGATTACCACACCTGCATTACATCGACATGTTTGAAATTTCGTATTGGCTGCCGGCCAAATATCGCTTAAAATCCAATCAGTATTGTTCCATTTGAATATCAATCTCTATCGGTATTTTTGCTTAATTTACTATAATCTCCAAGTCGTCAACTTTGGAACATTAGTTGTGGTTGTCGAATTTAACTAAATTGAAATCCAGTCGTTTAATCGAATTAAAACAACTCTTAGATAACGGTGAGTTGTCTTAACTTTGATCGTTTCAACAAGACGCCGGTCGATAAAATTACTTCAACAGCAGTCAGAGTGATGGCAAATAATTGGGTCCAAAATGAAGTTTATGGTATTGTTATTAGAACTTTTCACAACAAGACAAATTCGCCTTAAATTACCCCGAAGAAGTCTATTCATTAATAAAGCGACGATTAAACGACCCACCTGCTCCATTGTGGAAAAATTGCCTCTTTTTATAAGCCAGCACAAAACTGGCATCAAAACAAAACAAACACCCCCTGGTATTGAAGTCTTGTAGTAGTAATTCTCCCCATTTTCCGTTGGTAATTTACAAGAACTTTTTTCGTGTCACGCAATTACTGTTTCATCTTCATCCCTTAAGTGGTTGTTAATTTAAACATTTCAACTTTGTAAGATTACGGTGCGGCTATTAAACCAGTCCGGGGAATTCGTGTAAAACTTTTAAGATGCAGCAATTTGATCGATTCATTTATAATACAAAGAACAATACAACAACCCTTTTCGTATTGTTTTATTAATGGAGTTTCAATGGGAATTTAAATTTATTTGTAGAATTTCTCAAAATTATGTTTAATTAAAATCTTACTTTCTGTTGCAAGTAATTGTATTGTTTAATATTTAGTAGATCTCGATTTGATGCCATTAACCAATTTAAATTATTTAATAGCGGATTCATCTCCCCGGTTTGTTGAATTGTTAAAACACAATTGTGCCAAAACCGCCCAAATTGCCCATAACAAAACAATTGCAACGCATGACACTGAGCCGTTATCAATTATACGCCACTTAAAACTTTAAAATCCGCCATCCCATTTGTAATATTCAAATATTCACAATTTCATATCGTATTTTATTAAAGCTGTATTTTACGGGATTAACAGGCAATATTTTTTTGTGCTTCAATTAATTGCGCCACAATAGTTTTTTGTTGCTATTGTTGTATTCTATTTGAGGTAGATTGAAATTAACTAAGAAAGGGTTGCGGTCTTGATTACAATTTTAATGAAATTCCCCACTACTACCGCAAACGTACATATATTACCAACAAAATTCGAAACCGGTTTCATTACTTATTATAATTAATGTTTTATTATCGTAGAATTTTCGGAAATGGTAATTCTCCTGTTTCATTGACGATTCAAGGAGCACATTCCATTTGCAAGTTAACCAAGCCGATATCTAATCAAAATATAAATCGACAAGAACGTTGAGGATTACGATTTGTTGGGCGTCATTCACATCGTTACCAGATCTTGTTCTGTATAATGATGAATAAAACTAGGGGATGATGAATATGGCACGTCATATCGAGCTTCCAGTTCGAGTCTATCATTGGCGATAAATTCGAATAGATCCACAACAATTCCCAATCAATTCTATTATTATATTTGGTCGTGTTCGATTATTTGAATAAAATATCGGTTTTCGGTAGGTGTCGTTTATTTAGCCACAAAACGTCCCCATTCAGTTCGACCTTAATGTCTTCATTGAGCGCAATAGAACGCACCCGAGAAACCATAACAAATATGTTTCTATTCTATAGTGATGCTAAAACAACGATGAGAGTGTAACGTTATTTTTTCCTGGGGGGAGTTAGAATGCGCGCATACGGCGGCGCCGTCGTGACGCTCTGTCAAACGTGGTGGAGTTTCCAACGCAGGGCGTCGCCATACACTGCATCCTAATACTACCACATCACCTGAACAGGTGGACATTCATTTCAAGACAACACACGCACCGGTTCCGGTACTAAAATATTAGTCCCATTGAAAAAATTCGGTGTAATTTGGTTTAAACGCGTCGTTTATTGGTTGTAGCGAGATTTTTGAATTGTTTCGAATAATTGGCGGTATTCTTGAAGATCGAGCCACGATGGGTGTCCTCGAGGAGATCGGTGAGTCTTTTATTGGAGTTGTCATTGTAAGTTTTGTAGTTTAAATGAGTAAAGTTGAAAAGTAGACTGTCGCCAGACGTATAAAGCTCCCAATGACAACTGGAAGCTTCCGGATGAATTCACAATTCATCAGTTCGATTCAATTGAATTTTAAATGGATTTCCTCGATATAACGATTATTAT
This sequence comes from Hycleus phaleratus, assembly GCA_013841185.1. NCBI lineage: Eukaryota > Metazoa > Arthropoda > Insecta > Coleoptera > Meloidae > Hycleus > Hycleus phaleratus. The sequence continues at coordinate 118,233 of JACDRP010000134.1, forward strand.
TATTTGTTTTGAATAATTTAATAATTGATATTGGTGTATTGCGTGTTCTCCTTGCATCATTATCTTAATGTTACCTTAATGTTGCGTTATTTATTATGGATTCGTTGATTTTTGGTGAAACTCAAACCGTTGAATGGAAGAATACGAAACTTAAGAGAGCAATTAGTTTTAATTATGCCACCAGCAGTATGTAATGTTAACCATTACAAGTTGCTCACTAGTGATATATAACGGAGTCTTGTAATTGGGCACGTAAATGTAGACACCTTATGCGATCACTTGAATTGTTACTGCAGTAAAATTACGTCGGGCTGTAAATTGTTGTAATTACAAATCGAAATTTGACTATCTATCGAAACGTACTGCAATTCGGAAAAACGGCAATCATCAGTTTAAATCAAACCGACGAAAAGGAGAATGGCAAAAGAGTCTTAACGATCTGGGCAGTAGTAGTAATAGCACAGAAAATGGCAATTATTCTCGATGTAATTGTATCTCTATTGTTATTCGTTCCGTTTCCCTTTTGCAAACTTTATAAAAGTATTTTGAATGTATCGCGAAACAGTTTTGTTCAATCGGTAGTGGAACGATAGAAATTCCAATTTGCTTTAATAAAAACTAATCGTTGGTAATCTCCAATGGGATTTGTTAGAATGCCGCTGATGTGCCGAATTGACGATCACATTAAGCTAATTTGTAATACACAACTAAATGCTCCTAGCTCTATTATTTAGTGGACGATTTAACAAATATTTCGAGCGTCCTTGGAGATCATTTTACCACAATTTGAACCCTGTAGTTAATCTGGAAGTTATAGAGAAGGTAAAATCGAGATAAACAGAACAAGCGCGAAGTATTCCACGATTTCGTGGAAAAAAATTGAGAAAAAACTATTTTTCACGGATCCTCATATCACTGGAGAATATTTCATGTTAATTTTACGAAGAGTTCGATCGCGAGAGGTTTTCCACCAATTTTCCAATGAACTGCGGGCTCAAATTTTGCCAAAATGTTCTCTATGGACTACTCTGCAAATTCGCAAAATATTTGCCAAATCGCCCAGCAATTCTAGGAGCTGCCATAAAAACTAGGAACGTTTGGTTGAAAGACTGTTGTTTAAGAAATTAAAGTTCACTCTAAATTCCATCCTAAATTACTTTCCGCTGTGATTAATATCGTCTGGCCGTCATCCAATGTTTCATCCGACATTGTATGACCTAAAAATCAACACGATTCTAATATCTTGTCGTTAGATTAAACGATATAACCGTCTAGAATAAATATCAAACTTGCTATATCTGTAAATTAATCGAAAATTTGTAATCTTCCCATCGTTGGATTTCAACAAATTTAACTTTAGAAGAAAGGGCGCAATTGCCGTTATAATTAAGTCATAAATATGAAAATTCAACCATAATTTAAATCAACTGTAATAAAACTGGTGAAAAATGTTTAACAGGCCTTGTCGACTGCTTATGTTAGCTTTACCTTAAAGATTTACAACATTAGCGTATTTTAAATACAACAGAAAAAAGTCTTGAAACTTGATTTCTCCATGTTGATAGTTTTTTCTTCCATTCGAGTTGGTCTTTTTCTAATCAGAAAAACTCTATCTGATATGGGCTTTGATGGAGTAGTGCTGGTTTCGTATTTTTTCTGCGTTTATTTATAGCGTTCTCGTAAATGGCACGCAAATTTTAATGAAAAACTCCAGCCTTGAGTTGACACCTTCCATCATGCTTGATAACCCAACGTACGGCCTAATAAACTGCGATAAAACTGTAGTTTTATCGCTATAGCGTCGAATTGTTCGTTATAACCGACCTTTGTTGTAGCTAATTAATGCATATGGGTTTGTTTTTGTTGGGTCGTTTATGGCAGGAAATTAATTTGATAGTTTGATAATTAACCAAGTGCGGAATTCTGATCTGTTCTGTTGTAAGGCAGGCGTCTTTAATTAAATGGAAGTAATGGAAAATTTGATCGAAATAAACGTAGAATTCCACAAATTTAATTTGTTTTAGACTGGATATATTCGAGGTGCATTTGCATGAAACAGAAGATCTAAAGTTGAAGTTTTCTAAGATAAAATTTATGGCTTCGATGTAGTAAAATCCAAAAATTGTACACTTTTCAAAGTTTCCAACTCCCTGATTAGAATTAATGTCTGGACGTGCCCACTAGTTTGCAATTGTAAGTTAATACACGACTATGTGTAATTTAGGTCAGATTTTCTAATGCTTCCCTATTCACTAGATGATCTTCAATAAATTCTCTTTAACATAAACCTAGATCATGGGTAATGTGTTGACGTACAACATATAAATTATAAATCGAATCACTAACCGAAATACATGTACAATAATCCAACAAGGGTCGGTAATTTGCGTTGAAAGAATCTTTTATGATGTCCTGTCACGCAGGATGGACAGCAAAGATGATAGGCCCAGATCTTCATTTAATCAAAGATTTGAAACGGTAAAGCAACCGTAATAGAGGTTGATTATTTCAATTTGTAAACGAGAAAAAAACGAACGGAAACGGTTGAATTACCGGCTAGTTTTTACAGCTACCCCTTTCTATTATTCCTGTTTACTTCTAGTCGATATGAAGCCATAAACGGATTATTTGTAAATGGCTTCTTGTTTATTTACCGAATACTTAAAGGGTGGTTGGCTTATTGAAGGTAGATAAGAGCTAGCCGACTATAAAACGTCAATGGTAATGTGTATTGATTTCGCATTAACGTGTGAAAACATTGAAAAAAAAACACGAATATACCGTCTAGAATGTCATTAAATTGTCGGAATAACAAAAGTAAAACAATTTCATGCCGTCTTCACGTATACCAACGATTATCTTTCAATTTCTATAGCACCCTCTCTAATTGAATTGATTTCAGACATCAATCATCATCTAAACTGACAACACATAGTGGATGCGTGCTATTTTGCCCAACAACGAAATTAAAATCACCAATAAATACCCCCATAAATATAGATCGAGTTTATTTCAACGGGGGGCGAAAAAATTCAACGCACATCTTCCGAATTTCTTCAATTTATCGCCGTTTTAGCCAATGTTATAACAGCAAAACTTGATGGGGTAGTTTCTGTTTTTATGCTCCTTTCAAAATAATGGAAATTTAAAGAATCGGGTTATTTAACAGTGAATTTTTCGATGGATTTTCGTACGGGTGTGACACACATCGGGAATACGAGTAAATCAATATACAATTCATCCGAACAAAACGTACAAAAAATGTACACAAATGGGATACGCTTAGAAAACAAATTAGGTATAAACGATCGATTATAGGTAGAAGTGATTAATTTATCAAGTAGTGGATTATTTATAGAATTGGTCGAAAAGTGTTGTACGTTTTGATCGGTTAAAGCAACGGTTTCGTTTGTCTACATACATTTGAAGGGTAGATGGACAAGGGGGTGTGAATGATAAATAATTATATGTCAAAAATCTCGCGTGCCAAATCGCTATATCCATTAAAATGATATATGTTCGAGCATTAAAATAAAATTAATTGCTATGAATTATTCGGGAAGCTGAGAACGAGGCTTTCAACACTGGCACGCTGAGAATTTCTGATAAGACACAACAATTTACATTAACTGATATTAGAAAAATATTTGTCCGAATCAACAAGCGAAAGTCGGGACGAAATTTCGGCCGTTTTTGAAACAAATCAATAAAACTATATGCAATAGTAATAATTTTATTTTTAAGTATTTTTCCAGAATTGCAGACTCGGGCACTCCTATGGGAGTTGAAACTCGAAATTCATTTCTATATTTAATTTGATATCCACCCGAGTTTCTTCGAACCTCTTTCTTATTTCACACAGGGTAGTCATGGTAACTGGCATGGAGTCTTCTTTTGGTTTATAGTTTGTTCACAAATGGAATTTCCACACAAACTCGCATACATATATAGACAGATAGGTAGGTAGATACGAGATGGCAAACAAACAAACAAGAAAAAATAAACCGAAAGAAAAACAACCTAAAAAAGAACTAAGGAACTCGGTGCATTGTGACTTGATGCAATACAATCCCAAGACAAGCTGCCAATAAAGCAGATTTAAACCATTGTAATAGCTTTTTAATATCGAAAGTTTACAATTTTTTGATTTTATCCGACAAGAAATATGAAACTATATCCAGCACAATAGTTTTCCTCTTAAAACAATGAAATAGAACCGCACACCCCCGTACACAACAATTTTATTGATTTCCGTAATTGTAAACAACTGTGGAAAATCCCCGAGTCTTACTAAATAAATTCAACGTTCAATTAATATATTCGTTTGAACAACACGTGAAATAACGCCACTAGAGTCCAGTAGATTCCAATACCTGTACGGGGCACTATAATGTTAGATTTCCCCAGGGTGGCGACTGTGACGCCTTGAAAACTCGCCCCGATATTAAAATCACAAACGATTATTATCGGAATCTTCCCAATGATACGATTTTTAAGAATCTACCCAAAATTGAGACGTATTTAGGTTAAAAAAATTAATTGACTACTCGTATAGTGTTAGCACAACACTTTTAATTGGATGATCTCAACGGCCGTATTCATTTCTCTGCTCTTTCACATTTCTAACACGGGACATTTTTATTGCAGTATCTCTTCAAAAGAAACCATTCAGAATTTTTTCTCTCAAATGAAATATCGTCTGCTTTGTTGCAATTCCTCATAAAAGATCTATACGGCCCCGTGTTCAATATGATGCTTTCTTTTAGGAGAAGGGGCGCAAGAAATTTCCGTGGAAGCTTAATGCGTTACCTTTTACGTGAATAGTTTTAAATTCATCTGAAATGGCAGTGCGAGGAGATTCAACATTGAAAAATAATGAGGATTATTTGAGAATTCGTGTGATAGATCAAGCTCTTGAATATCAAACACTAATGGAATATTGCGAGAATTCGTTTTTTCCAAGTGAATTGGAAATTAATTAGTTCTATTTGATTTCTTTCTTTGAAGCTAGTGCGATTCGAGCGTGCAAAATTGGTGGATGCGCCGGGTAAATCGTTTGTTATACGGTTAATTTTATATAAAAATAGTTGTTGATTGCGTGCATTGTATGGGGCATTAATTCAATATTGTTGTAATAAACTGAAGAGGGTCTTCATCGTATCCAGGACAACCACTTAAAGCCATCAATCTTTGCAGTCCAGTAATTTTATATGAAGTCGATTATTGCGGTTTAGACGCTTGTTTTAGTTGGGTCTAAAGCGAAAATTCTATTTATTTTTATAAATAAACGTGATTTAATCGCCTTCCATGCTTATAATTATTGTCGTTGATTTTTATGTTGCCGCAGGTGAAAATAAAGTTAGCGCACTCTTCCAAAATAATCGACTTGACGCATCAAAAGTTAACTTTGTTAAATGTAGTACAGTAATCACATTACCGTTTAGCTTTCAGCTTGGAGTTTATAGGATCCCTTTTACTTATTCGGGTTGCACACACACGTATAAATCTCTCTCTCTCCTTCTTTCTCTTCATCTGTTTTTCTTTAGAACAAAAGCACACATACAGTGTAAAGGAAAAATTCAACTACCAAACATTTCCGGAACGTTTCTATATAAAACAGAAGAATGAAGGAACTTTAGAAATCTCAACTGGATGTGATTTGAATTTAAATAACAACAAAAGACTTCGGATCAAGATAACGAAAATTCGTTCGAAATGCTTAATTGTTAATTACAACAGACAGTAGTAGGGATTTCGTTCAATTTCCATAAATATTAAATTGTGTTGTCGATAAAATAGTTAACATTAGAATGGATTACTTCAGGTCACGTTTATATCAAATTCGTTTGAACAATACGGTTAAAGAAAACCCATCAAAAAGCACGTTGTTATTAGGTAAACTTACCGAAGAGGATACTTTATAGTCGTACAGTGCGGTTTAATTTAATTAATTTCAAACACGTGTAAAGATTAAATGCGTTGACACAACGACACATCTGAAAAGTTGGATGATAATGAATTTTGTTATAAACGACCATCTGCAATATTACAGCAATCCAACAAGCATGACAGAAACTAGATGGCAACAATTCTAACATCAATAAACCGTCAAATTTATAAATTCCAAAACTTTACCAAAATTTATATTCCAACAATAAAATGAGGAAAAATTTTGCAAACTATCTGGGATTATTGCGGCAATTTCAGGAATCTCGTTATAGCCGAATTCTGCTCAACATAACGTGGATATTTAAATTCAATATGATTTCATGGCACTCGTCTTACTTGATAACAACCAGCCCATTTGTCCTCGAAAAGACCTCCTTCTGTTCTATCGGGCTATAACGGTTATAGGCGCCACGACGTCGAGCGTCTGGAACTAGACCCATGCAATATTCGGGTCGGAAATACGTGATATGTTTCAGAAATGCGAATTTTATTCGGAATAATGACAATAATAATCGTAATAACAACAAAAGGAAATTATAAGCGGGTTATAGAAAACTATCGAAAATTTCCTAGCGTTCTACAATCAATGGATTTTTATTAAGTTCTATTAGAACAACAATGCTTTTATTGAGTTTTTCCACAGTTGTGTGTGTTATATGGGAAGAGAAAAGCACGTCATACACGCAATATAGCGTCGTCAGTTCTCGTTCAACAAGCCTGCTAGTTGGTTCATTCATCCAGAAAATTGAACGTTCCAGTTTAATATTTTTCAGTTAAAGTTGCGAAACAGATTTGAATATTTTCGAATTTTTCCGTTGTGTGTTTTGAACAAATCTCCTGAAATTATGCACAATAAAACCATGGTAATTCCGAACGGATGTGGTATGTTAATTTTTCAAAATTGTCACAATTGATTTGTTTGATATGAAAATAATTGTAGACGTCCGTCATTGATTATTGTGCCGCCAACAAGTCGCCCAATACAATTGAAATCTAAATAATCTAACAACTTGTCTACAAATCAAATAATCATGGTGGTGCACCATTTGTCCATTAATGAATTAATTGAAAAGGTCAATTTTTCGACCGATCGTCGATTGTCGGGGAAAATTTGTAGCAATTTTCGTCCGGTAATGTCCAATTTAGCCTGATGATGGCCGTTCAGGGGACAATTGTTTCAATATTTCGTTATTTCAAGCAAATTCAGCAGTTCGTATTGTTCGCCACAATAATTTCAATTGAATTCGGCCAAGTCAACGATAGAAATTTAGCAGTTTTGGCAATTCCCATGCGGCATACGTTGAATTTTCTGTTAGAACTTGACAACTTATTTGATTGACATTGTTGTTGAATGAGTAAAGTTTATAAACTGAATTTGTAATTTGTGTCATCTTCCGACTATTAAATTCCGTAATAACCGGACAGATATCTGAATTTCGTACAGACATGGGAGCCATTTAGTCGAGACACCCAATTAAACACAACTGACTTATTATAACTAACACCTCACAATAACAAAGAGATTATTATTATCGTAAGTATTGCGTTAAAACTCTAAATTTGTTATAGATTTACTTAAATAGCGTTATCAATTAATCATTTATTTATTTGATGAAACATAGAGAGGCGTGCCATTCAATTCACAATCGATACAATCTAAAAATAGACTTAAATCGACCATCAAACTAACATAATCGGAATATAACAAATTTAACTAGTTGTTATTAATTCGATTCATGTATAGAAATTACCAAAGCATTCTCTATTATTGATAAAACACAACCATCTATAAATATCTACAATAAGAATAAATAAGGGGGGAGAAAAACAGGAACTAAATAGACACCCCCGTTGTGTCAATAACCGCTAGACATATTTGGAGGAACTCTCCACGATTGTGTTATTAATTGAATTGAATGCTTTCAGGGATTTATCAGAGTGTTACCGCCTATAGTTTCTCTCTATCGTTACTTTTTCTTTGGTTGTTCAAATAAATTGAGACGGAAATTTCCAAATTCTAGAATTAATCCAATTAGGTTTCTATTTATAGATTCTGTTATTGTTGGAATTGCATATTAATAGATGAGAGAAATCCTGTTTTTTGTTAATTAGATTACCAATTGTTTGTTTGTGGAATGCAAGTTGTAATGAAGGCGTTAACTTCGCCCTAGAGACTCAAAACATGTTTTTGTAATTGATTTTACGATTATTGGGTGAGAATTTGTTTTAGTTTGAAGGGAATAAACTAGAATTGCACCTCGTTTTTCTTCTTGTTTGTGCCCAATCTCGTTTTTCCAAGATCCGTTCTTCTAATTAACCTTTGATGATTTACAAGAATTTTGGTTAAATCAAAGCGGTTTTTTAGCAATTTTCCATAGAGTTACGAAGTTCTAATGTTGTCAAAATATTCTCTAGGGATCACTCTTCAAATTTGCCAGCAATCATTAGGGCCTGTCATAAGAATTAGGTCTATTTATATGGAATATGCTGTAAACACAGCCATCATAAAGAACTACCATAGAGTTGTTCTTCGAGATTATTTATAGAATTGCAGAATCCTAAATTTGTTGAATTCAGACAAATCCAATATTTATAACGGATCGTAAATTTTTGCGGTTTCAGTAGACATATTTTGTAGTTGCCACCATTACAATTGTTTGTTTTTCTATTTCAGGAAAACATCAGTTGGTGCCAAAACAACAACAACAAGAGAAACAACGACAACAACAACAGCAAAGTAATGCGTCTGAAATCAGTGGACGGACCATTGTCCGTTCATAATGGCAATAGTAATGACATTCTAAATTCACCAAAACGTATAAATACAATACAAAATAGTAATATAAATTTTACATCAACGACAACATCGACAACAACAACAACAGATGGTGGTAGATCGGTTGAAGCACACGAACAAAACTTGTTGAACAATATCAACAGCACTAAAGATAAAGTGCAATGGTGCAAGCCCTCACAACAAATAGAGACACGAACATTAACCAACAACGTCAACAACAGAAATCAATTGTTAAATATCAACAACAGCACACTGGCTGCTTCTCTGCGTACAACGACGAGGCTCGGTACGGCCTCGTCCATTTATTCCGAGTCCTCGCCAGATGATAGTCTGCTCGAATTCGAGGGTAAGCCCCTTTCTGTAACAGGGTCGGCTTGTGACATGTTTAAGAAAGTTTATAATTTAGAGCGATCTGAGAAATATCTGGAGAATTTGTAGAGGATTTTTCAGAAAACATTTTGGCAAAATTTGGATTCTGTAGCTCATTAGGAAGCCGCATTTATCGATAATTCTACGATTAAACATATAAATGGATTAAGATTTTCGCAATCTTATCCAAAGAAAGCGTTTTTGGCCGACTTCCCAATGAGCTGCAAGGTCCAGTTTTTGTCAAAATATTCTCTGAAGATGCCTCTATAGATCTACAAAATATTGCTCGAGTTGTAATAAGATTTATTTCTAAATTAATGGTGACCCGGTAGTAACAAAGACATAAATGTCTGAAAATTTGAACTCATAGCTCTCTGCTTGACCAAAAACTGCTTACGAGTAGCAAAATATACTAAAGTAGATGAGGATTTCAAAAATTGGTCGTAAATTCGAAAATTTTCCTCAAAAAGATAATAATAGTCAAGTTTTTTCCTTAAGGGTGCGGTTTAGTTAAATAGAGCTTCAAAACTGAACAACTTTTTTATTTTCCACCGGATTTCAATGTTCTAAACGGTATTTGAA